>CM074719.1:243253545-243306045 GCA_037306005.1 Rhinophrynus dorsalis | reverse complement strand
CGCACGCACGCAGACGCACGCACACAGACGCACACAGACGCACGCACACAGACAGACGCACGCACGCAGACAGACGCACGCACGCACGCAGACAGACGCACACAGACAGACAGACGCACGCACGCAGACGCACGCAGACAGACGCACGCAGACAGACAGACGCACGCAGACAGACGCACGCAGACAGACGCACGCACGCAGACAGACGCACGCACGCAGACAGACGCACGCACGCAGACAGACGCACGCAGACAGACGCACGCACGCAGACGCACGCAGACAGACGCACGCACGCAGACGCACGCACGCAGACGCACGCAGACAGACGCACGCAGACAGACGCACGCAGACAGACGCACGCAGACAGACGCACGCACGCAGACGCACGCAGACGCACGCACGCAGACAGACGCACGCAGACAGACGCACGCAGATGCACGCAGACAGACGCACGCACGCAGACGCACGCAGACAGATGCACGCAGACAGACGCACGCAGACAGACGCACGCAGACAGACGCACGCACGCAGACGCACGCAGACAGACGCACGCAGACAGACGCACGCAGACAGACGCACGCAGACAGACGCACGCAGACAGACGCACGCAGACAGACGCGCACACAGACAGACAGACGCACACAGACAGACAGACGCACGCAGACGCACGCACGCAGACGCACGCACGCAGACGCACGCACACGGACGGACGCACACGGACGGACGGACGGACAGACAGACAGACAGACGCACGCACACAGACACACAGACGCACGCACACAGACGCGCGCACGCAGACAGACGCGCGCACGCAGACAGACGCGCGCAGACAGACAGACGCGCGCAGACAGACAGACGCAGACAGACGCGCGCAGACGCACGCAGACAGACGCACGCAGACAGACGCACGCAGACAGACGCACGCAGACAGACGCACGCAGACAGACGCACGCAGACAGACGCATGCACGCACGCAGACAGACGCACGCAGACAGACGCACGCAGACAGACGCACGCAGACAGACGCACGCAGACAGACGCACGCAGACAGACGCACGCAGACAGACGCACGCACGCAGACAGACGCACGCACGCAGACAGACGCACGCACGCAGACAGACGCACGCACGCAGACAGACGCACGCAGACAGACGCACGCAGACAGACGCACACAGACAGACGCACACAGACAGACGCACACAGACAGACGCACACAGACAGACAGACGCACACAGACAGACAGACGCACGCACGCAGACGCACGCACGCAGACAGACAGACGCACGCACGCACGCAGACGCACGCAGACAGACGCACACAGACAGACAGACGCACGCACGCAGACGCACGCACGCAGACGCACGCAGACGCACGCAGACGCACGCACGCAGACGCACGCACGCAGACGCACGCACGCAGACAGACAGACGCACGCAGACGCACGCACGCAGACGCACGCAGACGCACGCACGCAGACAGACAGACGCACGCAGACGCACGCACGCAGACGCACGCAGACGCACGCACGCAGACAGACGCACGCAGACAGACGCACACGGACAGACAGACGCACGCAGACAGACAGACGCACGCACGCACACAGACGCACGCACGCAGACAGACGCACGCACACAGACGCACGCACGCACACAGACGCACGCACGCACACAGACGCACGCAGACAGACAGATAGACAGACAGACAGACGCACGCACACAGACAGACAGACAGACGCACGCACACAGACAGACAGACAGACAGACAGACGCACGCACACAGACAGACAGACGCACGCACGCACACAGACAGACAGACAGACGCACGCACGCACACAGACAGACAGACGCACGCACACAGACGCAGACAGACGCACGCAGACAGACAGACGCACGCAGACAGACGCACGCAGACAGACAGACGCACGCAGACAGACAGACGCACGCAGACAGACGCACGCAGACAGACGCACGCAGACAGACGCACGCACGCAGACAGACGCACGCACGCACGCAGACGCACGCACGCAGACGCACGCACGCAGACAGACGCACGCAGACAGACGCACGCAGACAGACGCACGCAGACAGACGCGCACACAGACAGACGCGCACACAGACAGACAGACGCACACAGACAGACAGACGCACGCAGACGCACGCACGCAGACGCACGCACGCAGACGCACGCACACGGACGGACGCACACGGACGGACGCACACGGACGGACGGACAGACAGACAGACAGACAGACAGACAGACGCACGCACACAGACGCACGCACACAGACGCGCGCACGCAGACAGACGCGCGCAGACAGACAGACGCGCGCAGACAGACAGACGCGCGCAGACAGACAGACGCGCGCAGACAGACAGACGCGCGCAGACAGACAGACGCGCGCAGACGCACGCAGACAGACGCACGCAGACAGACGCACGCAGACAGACGCACGCAGACAGACGCATGCACGCACGCAGACAGACGCACGCACGCAGACAGACGCACGCACGCAGACAGACGCACGCAGACAGACGCACGCACGCAGACAGACGCACGCACGCAGACAGACGCACGCACGCAGACAGACGCACGCACGCAGACAGACGCACACAGACAGACAGACGCACGCAGACAGACAGACGCACGCAGACAGACAGACGCACGCAGACAGACGCACGCACGCAGACAGACGCACGCACGCAGACAGACGCACACAGACAGACAGACGCACGCAGACGCACGCACACGGACGGACGCACACGGACGGACGGACAGACAGACAGACGCACGCACACAGACGCACGCACACAGACGCACGCGCACGCACACGGACAGACAGACAGACGCACGCACACAGGCACACAGACGCACGCACGCAGACAGACGCACACAGACAGACGCACACAGACAGACAGACGCACACAGACAGACGCACGCACGCAGACAGACGCACACAGACAGACGCACACAGACAGACAGACGCACACAGACAGACAGACGCACACAGACAGACAGACGCACACAGACAGACAGACGCACGCACGCAGACAGACGCACGCACGCAGACGCACACAGACACACGCACACAGACACACGCAGACAGACACACGCAGACAGACACACGCAGACAGACGCACGCAGACAGACACACGCAGACAGACGCACGCAGACAGACAGACGCACGCAGACAGACAGACGCACGCAGACAGACAGACGCACGCAGACAGACAGACGCACGCAGACAGACAGACGCACGCAGACAGACAGACGCACGCAGACAGACAGACGCACGCAGACGCACGCACGCAGACGCACAGACAGACAGACGCACGCAAACGCACAGACAGACAGATGCACACAGACAGACGCACAGACAGACGCACGCAGACGCACGCAGACGCACGCACGCAGACGCACACACGCAGACGCACGCACGCAGACGCACGCAGACAGACAGACGCACGCAGACGCACAGACAGACAGACGCACGCAGACGCACAGACAGACAGACGCACACAGACAGACAGACGCACACAGACAGGCGCACGCACACAGACAGGCGCACGCACGCAGACAGACGCACGCACGCAGACAGACGCACGCAGACAGACGCACGCAGACAGACGCACGCAGACAGACGCACGCAGACAGACGCACGCAGACAGACGCACGCACGCACGCACGCAGACGCACGCACGCAGACGCACGCACGCAGACGCACGCACGCAGACGCACGCACGCAGACGCACGCACGCAGACGCACGCACGCAGACGCACGCAGACAGACGCACGCACGCAGACGCACGCACGCAGACAGACAGACACACACACACACGCGCTCACACACACACACACGCGCTCACACACACACGCGCTCACACACACTGCAGTTGCTGATGAGAGGCACAGTTCCTGATCTCAAGGGAAATATTTCTATTCTAACACACCTATGATTATGGAGGAGTGGTAGGTGGAGAAGCATTATTGGCGAACTTCTTTTCTCCACGTATACATGAAGTAGTGAGGGCTAGGTGTGTGGTGCTGCTACAGCCTCATATGCATTACTGGAGCTAGTAGTGGCAAGTGGAACCATGATCATCCATCACCCATATCACTGCTGTTGTTGATCCCATTCCCTTTGAGCTGCCTAATCATCCTGATGCTTAAGCAACTCGACAGCAGCAGCAAGAACAGCAGTTGCAAATGCCACAATGACATCGGAACATTTGACATTGGCCACCATAACCTGATCTGCTGGCACAAGGCATATTTTTTTTTTCTCAGGGCTTGTTCTTTCCACACAAACCAGAGGCCTACAAAAAACTATTTTGGGGGGGATTGTTTCTAACAAGCCAAAGTCCTACAAATTAATGTTTCCTAAGGGCTTGGGCCTAACACAAGTCTAATTTCCTACAACAAAACAATGTTTCCTTAGGGCTTGTGCCTCCTAATAAGTCTAAGTCCTACAAACCAATGTTTCTCCAGGGCTTGGGCATCTAACAACAAGTCTAAGTCCTACAAATCATCATCTACAAAATACTCTATCCCCTCCAGTGTCAGTCTGCCCCAGTCACAGCTTACATCAGGGGGTCCCTGTCATGTTAATGATCAATTTCTTTTTTAATCTGTCCCCCAATCCCAGTCAACAACACCCCCCCTGCCAAAAAAATAACCTTGTTCAACTGATTGTTTCCCTGCACTCCACCATCACAAGCTCCCTCAGACCCCTTTTATTCTATGCCTTTGGTAAATAAAATAACATTTGCTATGTGTTGTATGCAGATTCAGTGTTCCCACTGATTTCAATGCAATGAGCTAGGCAAAAAAAACTGCACCTTTCATGGGAAATTATTCACCAAGTGGGAAATGTCATTATTCGCTGATTTTGGTTTGAGCTGAAAATGTTTCGCCCATCCCTACTCAAGACTGCCTTATCTGTCAAGATCCCACTCCCCTATGAGACTTAAACCTAGTCCTGTGAGTGCTTTAGAAGGTTCATTTTGAGCCTTTAGCTTCTGTATTCCTTTGTTTGTTTACTGTCAAGACAGCTTTTCTGCTTGTGATTGTGTCTGTTCAAAAAGTGGCCAAACTGCAGGCTTTATCTTGTAGACCTTGTGCAAACTCAATATTGCTTTGGCTTCATTGAAGCCTGATTTTAGATGTAAGGTCCTATACGGCAGAGTGCCTGTGCAGAAGCCCTTCTTGCCTTCTAGTTAACTTTTAGCTGTTACTTGGTTTGGTGTGCCGTTGTCTGTTGACATTTGAGATTCATAATTCCTTCTGTTTTGTCTTTGTTGAGCCTAGTTTGTATTTTGTGGGGTTTTTCTTCACCTCCGTGGGATCTTGGTGAAATAGCTTTGGTATATACACATGGTTCCTGTGTTCCACAATCGATGAAAAAGAAAAGAGGATTTTTCTGGACTTTTTTCTTAGTCATCGTGGAACACAGGACATCCCTCCCGGAGAAAAACATGTTGTATGAGTTCCCGTTAAGGTTGTCCTTCATGTTCTCAGACACAATCTTCTTCCAACGTTTGGATGTACCTGGTTGCAAAACATTTTGAATTGTAGCTGTCAGAACAAAAAGGCCAAGTTAACTTCTTAATCACTTTTGAAAGAAACATATCCATTTATTGGGCGTATCCTTGTTTTACTCCATAGGAAAAGCCCTTCAATGTATATGTTTTAATTAAGGTATACTACCCTGTAAATGTTATAGGTCTGCATGTTTTATGCTTCTCTCATTTAATCTGCAGGGAATCTATAGGTCAAAGTTTTCAAGAAGAATTTTCAGACATGCTGCTTCTGAAAATGTTATGGTCTGCAACTGAAGCATCAAAAGACAAAGATAAGGTAAAACTTTTTCAAGCTTATACCCTGTTTATATTAATATCTGAAAATTATATTCTGTAGCAGAGACCAGAACATAATTTATAATAAGAGAAAAAGTATAATAAATAACATTGGATTAATTAATAAATTGTCGGCTCTTGTGCCATCATGATTGATTATGTTCTCTTAAAATAAAAAAAAATAAAAAATAAAAAAAACACTTGCATGTAATCTGTTGTTTTATCATGAAAACAGTTAATCTGACCTCCTTGATGTCTTTGTCTAATGATAGCTAAACAATTAGTAAGAAAAAAAAACATTACTGTTACTATATACACTAATCCAGCTAAAGACTCATTCTCTGTCTTGTTTTTAATATTAATATTAAAAGTTAGCCTGCATCTGCTGAAAAATCACTCACCAATCATGACCTAGCACTGGTTTTCTTTTGTCTGACATGCACTGCAGTGGTGCTTTTGAAATATTATAGCCCATACTTTCTGGTTACAGGCTTGAAAAGCAATAAAAGCATTTCCTTAAATAATAAAAATATCCATTAATTCCTGAAACTCTGGGATAAAGCCAAATCACTAAATGCATTCAAGGAATTTGAGACACAGCCAATTTTTATTATACCAAACTCATAACCCATGTTTGATTCAGAAGGGGTATACTCTGGGTGACCAGACGTCCCCTGCTTCCAGGGATGGTTCCAGTATTGAGTATATCTAGATAAAAAGGAGAGAACCAATTTGGTATAGACTATAGACCAGAAATGTACTTATCCAGTGTGGTGATAAATGTAAACACAGGTGGAATATCCAATGAGCAGGTCTCCCGGCAGCCCTATACCTTTGCACAGTGTCAGGATTGAAGGCACTGTCTCCAGCTAGAATGTGTCCCCAGATCTAATTAAAATGCAGCTGTGTCAGTAGGAAAGCATGGACAAGTTACAGTTGCAGCCAATGAGAGAGGAGAGTTTTGCTAGGATACTCCTCTCTCATTGACTGTTTAGTACGTAGGATGGAGGTGTAGCACTATTGCGCAGTAAGTGTGACAGTCTCAGAGCAAGCGGAGCAGGAACACAGGCAGCAACAGGGCAGCTCTCGAGCACCATGTCTCAATTCTCAACTTTAAGTGAGTGCATCTTCTGTATTTGTAGAACATCAGTCAGCGATACATCTTCCTGTCTAGAAGAGAGGATATAATAATAACATGTTAATCTTTATATAATATAAATCCTAAGGATAATTTCATTCTAAAAATAATAGCATGTAACAGTATAAAAAAAGAAACTCTACTGTTTCAAATATGTATAATACTCTTGTCTGGCTTCTGCTTAATTTAAAACATCTATCCTTGGGGACATAAGAATAATATCTCATATATATTGTCTTAAAACCCTTGAAAATTATGGACAATGTCAAATAAATAAAAAACAAGTCACCCAATGAGACTGGTTAATCTTCCCAAGGAGCACTATGTACGATCTCACTGTATGAATCTGGAGTATCAACCCAACACAGGTAACCTGCTAGACCAGAAGTTCTCAACCCGTGCCCTCAGTGGCCACTAACAGGCCAGGACTTAGTAATTTCCCTGCTAGAACACAAGTGTGTTGATCAGAGGCTCAGTCATATATTAAAACGAAAAGAAATTCAAATCCTGGCCTGTTAATAGCCACTGAGGGCACGAGTTCATAACCAGACTATAACTAATCTAAACTTGGGGAAATCTGTATAAGCCATCTGAGCAATATACCTGATTTCCTCTTGATCCAAATGTTTATGCAGTGCTAATCTATGTATACTATATAATCACAGAGACATCCAAATCTGATTTTTTTGGTATGGAACACGCTGTCCACATAGGGTATTATATACTCAGGTGCGGTTAACATTCACCACACATTTGGATGTCTCTATGATTATTGTAACAGGGTACAGGAGTTACTGCTTGGTAGACCGAGAGTTAAGCGATTTATCCAGCCAGAAAAAAAAATAATAAATTGCATTTATTAGAGAGGTCATGGCACGCAAAACAGGGGTAAAGCATAAAAATGACAAACTTCTGGTGTTCTCTTCTTGGTGTGCCAGCAAAGTTTGACAGATTGCCAGGGGTTACATATAATACTCACAGTCCATTTTATCTTCATGCTGGAGCTTACACATAGTCCCACTAGAGGCAAGAGTGGGCACCCCACCTACTACACATGCTGCTGGATTACATGAAGTTCCCTTGTATCTTTTAGTCCTGAGGAGTTGGGGAAGGCATCCTAAGAGATTATCTCCAGACACTTTTTTTTAGTCTTGGGCCATAGCCACCGAAGTTTAGCTTCCTTGTGGTGGGAACATCAGGGTACTTTCTGGGGCTGAAGCTGCCTTGACTTACAGCCCACAACTGAAAGGGGCTTGGCTACTGCAGTGTCCACTCATTCTAACTGTTCTGGTGAGGGCACTCACCAGTCCCAGTTTTCCCAATTCTCCTTTAGAAAGCACATGGACCAGTCCACCTCCAGACTGGTCCCTAGGCGCCCCTCTTTCTGGAGAAGGCCCCCTCTCCTGCTCCTACATTTCCATCTCTCTTCTCTTTCTGTCTCTTAGGCTTTTTCTACCCACCCCCTACAGGATCTGATGTCCCAGGTACCATTTACCAGGTCTATTCTGCTTGGCCTGGTGTAAGGGGGAAGGGACACACATTCCACTCACAGGTTTTGCCCTACCCCCCTCTATCTGGCCAAAACTGGGATTTCTCATAACACAATCTCTGTGGTCAGCTAGACTGGATGGCACCATCCCTCTCTACATCATACACACTAACCAACCCATTCAATGCTGGTAAATGGCCAACACTCTCTATTGCATGCACACATAGGGGACATTAATGTTTTCAAGAATGGAAATACATGTGAAACAATGGAGATCACTGAAAACAGACAAGGCTCATTCTCAGGGTGACAACCATTCTGTCACAGTCTGTCCCCCCTTTAAGATGGGTACCCCAGAGTTCAAGTCCACATGGACAGATCACTGGGTCCCCACATATTAACTAATTTACTGTACTTCTGTCAATACAGACATCAAGCCTACAAAGCATTTTTATATACAGTACATCATTTGTATCATTAGCGGCGATAGTTCCAAAACACAGTCCAGTGATTCAGGATATTTCCCATGGCAAGACGTATCAGATTAAGGTGCTGGAAAAAGTAATCCCAAAACAGTTCAAATAGGCAGATCTTCTGGTTTGGCGATGCATTTTCCTCTCAAACACAATAGCTTACTGCCATCAGTATTAAGAGACCATCCCAGAACACCATCCCACCAGTCCAACATAAATAATAAGGACCAGTCCTATCACAATCAGTCCCCACAGGAGTGTCACTTACCCCTGCAAAGCCTTCCAAGTAACATTGCTTTTGGGGTGGATTAACTTTAACATTAAACTTCTCACTGTAACTGGTTTCTGAATAGATCATCCTCCACTGGATTTTCCTTTAGGCTGAGAAGGTAGTGCCAGTGGTCTTTTACTGGATTATCCTTCTGGTCTCTATGTCATATTACTCCCATGCTTGGATTCTGTGGTGCACAACACTGGTTCAGCACATCCTGAATTTTCACTCTGTATCTGGTTGCTTTGGAGCTCTGTTTTTCAATGTTTAACCACTTTGCTTTGAGGTACAGGATCATCTAGGCAAGTCTGTAAAGCTGTAACTCACTGCATTGCTAGGGCATAGTGGGTGCTGGATGCAGACTACATCCCTAGTCCCATTTTGTCTGGCAGCACTGATAGGGTACTTGCTCACACATCCTTTAGGCTAGCTCTAAGGCAAAACAAAAATAATAGGAGGGGTTCCCATACTGTTGTCCTTGGCCTTTTCTTTTTTGTCTGGGTGCAAAACCACGCTACTGAGCTGGCACAACTAGCACACATAGTGGTCAGGGTTGCCCTCAGACACCCTGAACACCTAAGCTGAAGATCCCACAAGCTGCCACCAGTGTGATGGTATACAGAGGTTACTGCTTGGTAGACCGAGGGTAAGCGATTTTTCTCTGTCGTCCGATACAGGTTACTGGTAACTTTGGGTAGGTGATCCGCCCCTTTAAGTAGGCAGGAACAATTCTAGAAATGACTGAAGGGGGTGGAGCCTACCTTCCCTCCTTGGCTGCAGCTAGCCAACCAGCTCCAGAAAGATTTGTTCCTCGGTGAAGATAACACAGGTAAGAGAACAGTTCTGCTATAGTTTTAGAAACTTTTTTTTATTTTTCTGTTAGATATGGATTACCATAACTGACAATGCCCTTAGATGCGTCTAGCTCAGTATTCAGGTGCTTTTTGTGGACCTTAAGTCCTGATGGGGAAAATCTATATTCCAAGTGCTTCCCCAGGAGTTACCCACTGAGGTTACTTCTTACTACATGGTAATCTGAAGACAGAAGATCTGCAGGAAAGGTGAGCAACCTTTTGAGTGCTGTAGGTCCACTTGTCCCACAGTGCCCGTCCGCACAGGGGTTATTCCTATGAGTTCTTATTGCACATTCCTGCACTCACTGGATCTTTTCTGTTATGTCAGTCAGTGTTTGGAGCAACTTTATGTGGTAAGTTAACCGTTTAACTGCTGGTTAACATCTTTTGGGGTGGTTATTGGCACTTTCCCTACTGGGTTCAGTGTTTTCTGGGTCTGATTATATGTTCTAGTGATCTTTCATGTATTTTTATTTCTCTGTCGTCCAATACAGGTTACTGGTAACTCTGGGAGGCTATCCACACCTTTAACTAGTCAGGAACATTTCTCTAAATGTATGCAGGGGGGTGGAGCCTCCCTTCCCTCCTAGGCTGCAGCTTAGCCAGCTATCTTCAGAATGATTTGTTCCTGGGTGTGACAACACCAGGTGGAGAACAATTTTCATTAGTTTTAGTTTCTTTTTTTTATTTTCTGTCAGATATGGAATATCACCATTAGGCGGATTACCATGACTGACAAATGCCCTCCAATGTGGCTAGCTCAGTATCCAGGTGCTTTTTGGTGGACCTTAAGCCCTGAGGGAGAAAATCTTGGGTACAAGTGTTTACCCAGGAATTACCCACTGAGGTAATTTCTTGCTGCATGGTAATCTGAAGACAGAAGATCTGCAGGAAAGGTGAGCTACCCCCTGAGTGCTGCAGGTCCACTTGTCCCACAGTGCCCCTTTTGCTGGGCTTGTATTTGGGAGTTCTTATTGTGCCCACCTGCGCTCATTGGGTATATATGTGTACGTCTGTTGGGTTTTTGGAGCAGGTTTATGTAGTAACTTAACACTTTGTCTGCTGGTTTGACATGTTTTGGCGGGTTTTCTGACACTTTCCTTACTGGGTTGGTGTTTTCTCAGTATGCACACACGTTCCCTGTATGTTTTTCATGTTTTTAACTTGTAGTTTAACTTTTGTTAAAATTGTATACTGCGCCTTTAGGGTGCGCTTTACCGCATAGACGCCATTGCTCCATTTACTTTCTATGGGACAACACTGTTTGGGACGTATCTCTGCAACCGCTTCACACAGCAACTTCAGAGTGGGCTCATTTTGATTGTCTACCCTTGCTCTATAATCCAGTGTATAGTTCAAGTGTGGTGAGGGGCTTCGAGCACTGCTTTGGGGTACTTTTTGGGAAAAACTACATTTCCCATGAGCACTGTGTTTGCGTCCTTTTTTCTGGTTGTCTCCCGTCGCGGCAGACATTTTGTGAGCTTTTCTCAGCAAGTATCCTACGCAGGGCTTGGACTCTCCTTCTCGCCTCTGCAGATTAACACTTCGCCTGCCAGATAAGTTTCTGGGGTGAAATATTAATCTTTCACACTGTAATTGGGTGATTTACTGTACAGTTGGTTATTTTGACACTGAGGATGTCTATACCGCCGGAGCTTGGGGCTAGACCTAAGACTAAGGAGGCTGTGGTCTCAGTATCCCCCATTGCGCATTGCTCTTCCTGTCACACAGGGCTACCTAAGGAGTTCTCTGGTCATTTATGCCCAGAATGTTCTGAGGTTCCTGACAGCAACCCAGGGACTGCGACTAGGGACCTTAGGCCCACATTACAACTCTTTCCATCCCAGATACAGGGGGCACTTGAATTATGGCAGACCCCTTCTACTATCATGTGTCAGATTCTTCTGAGGAGGAATTGTTGCAAGATTCGGATGTTGAGGATGGTACTATTTTGGAGTCTTCTAGGTCCCTTGGGGGCCCTTTTGAAGCTGATCCTGAACCCTTTGCCGAGGGCCTGATCAGGGCTGTATTAACCACACTCAACATTCCCTTGGTCCAGGAGGTTTCTTCTGATGTTTTTCAGGAGCCCGATAAGCCCCTGACTTATTTTCCTCCTAACCCCACTCTTGACCGTTTGGTTTCTGAGGCGTGGAAATCACCGGACAAGTCTGCTTCTGTGTCCAGGAAGTTTGCTAAGTTTTACCCCTTCTCTGAAACTGAACTGGCCAAATGGGTTCATCCCCCTAAAGTGGACGCTCCCATTTCTAGACTATCTAAATCTATCGCTTTACCTGTCTCTGACGCCTCTGCGCTGCATGACTGGACTGACAAGAAACTTGAGGTTTCTCTCAAGTCCATCTTTGCTTCTATTGGTACCGCTATGCGTCCAGCGTTTGCTGTTGCATGGGTTAACCGAGCTATTGCAGTCTGGACTGATCAACTCACTACGGCTGTCCGTAAGGATGCACCTACTTCTGAGAAATTGCGTCTTCTCGCCAATATCTCTGAAGCGTAACACTATGTATCTGCTGCTGCTTTTGATGCCGTCCGCATGATGGCAAGGGCGTCTACTACTTCTGTGGTAGCCAGGCGTGCTCTTTGGCTCAAGATCTGGTCTGCTGACACTGCTTCCAAGAAAGTCTTACTTTCTTTGCCTTTTCAGGGTACCTCCTTGTTTGGGCCTGATCTTAAGGAACTGATTAGTGAGGCCACATGGGGTAAGAGTACTCTCTTGCCTTTGGTCCCTAAGAAAAAGTTACCGTTTAAACGCAACCGGTCCTTTCGTTCCTTTCAAACTGAGACACATTCCACCAATCAGGTGGTTCCGTCAGCTCCACGTTCCTCCTCCAAGCCCAAACAGCAATGGAAGCCCAAGGCTGCCAAGTCTGCTTCTGCATGACTCACCGAACCCGGGTCCGCATCCCGCTGTGGGTGGTCGTCTGCGACTCTTTCACGGGATTTGGGAAGCTTCTGTATCAGACCCATGGGTTTTACAGGTGGTGACAGAGGGATACAAGATCTCTTTCTATTCTCTTCCTCCTTTTCGCTTTCGTCTTTCTTGTACTCCGCAAGACGTCGAAAAGTCAGTACCTCTTTCAGACAGGAATTCGGGGTTTTACTCGAACCTCTTTGTGGTAGCCAAAAAGGACGGCGGATGTCTCCCTATTTTGGATTTGAAAGATCTAAATTCCTTTGTGAACAAGACTCACTATCGCCTGGAGTCTCTGCGCAGAGTGATCGCTGCCATGTCTCCCGGGGAGTTTCTTGCTTCCCTGGACCTCCAGTTATGCGTATCTAAACATCCGAATCCATCAGGAGAGCAGGCGGTACCTGTGCTTTGCATGCGACAGGGGGCATTTTCAGTTCTCAGTCCTGCCATTTGGTCTGACAATGGCTCCGCAGGTCTTCCAACCAGTTCTGGGGGCCTTGGTATCCGTTCTCCATCGAGGAGGCATCAGAGTGACTCCTTACATGGACGACTTGCTGTTGAAGGCCTCCTCTGCGGATCTTGTTCACCAGTAAGTTCAGACCTGCATCCAAGTCCTCACCCATCACGGTTGGATTGTCAACTTGGACAAGTCGGATCTTGTTCCATCCCAGCAACTGATATTCCTGGGTCTTCTATTCGATACTCAGCAGAGCATGGTGTTTCTACCGGACGCAGTAGCCCATCAAATTGCCGGGAGGGTATCAGCAATTTTGTCTCAGGATCTGGTCTCCGTTCAGAGGTTGTCTTCTCTGGTGGGGAAGTTCATCTCCACGATAGAGGCGGCTCCATTCGCCATGGCGCACACCAGAGAACTTCAGAGGTTTGTGATTCAGGTGTGCAGGGATCAACCAGATCATCAGAGATTATCGGTGTCCCTTCCCCCTCATATGGAATTAAGCTTGGAATGGTGGCTGGATCTTTCCAATCTGCTGAAAGGGAGGTCCTTTTTGATTCCCTACTGGACCACGGTCACAATGGATGCCAGCCTCTCGGGCTGGGGGGCTGTTCTGGGTCGCTTCAGTGCTCCGGGGAAGTGGTCCTTTGAGGAATCCCTTCTTCCGATCAACATCCTGGAGCTTCGAGCAATATTTCATGCTCTCCGTCATTGGGTGTCTCAACTGGAGGACTGTCCAGTCCAAGTGGAGTCCGACAACGCCACAGCAGTAGCCTACATCAACAGACAAGGTGGAAACAAGAAGTCTCGCCGCCTGGTGATGGGGTCAAAGCCATTCTGTTCTGGGCAGAGGTTCATGTTCCTGTCATTTCTGCAGTGCACATTCAAGCATAGACAACATCATGGCAGACTTCCTCAGTCATCACACTGTAGACAGCGGAGAGTGGGAGTTGTACCTCAAGGTGTTTCAACTCCTTGTTCAGAAATGGGGGATGCCCCATGTGGATCTGATGGCAACACGACAGGAAGGTTCCAGTGTTCTGCTCTCGGTGGAGAGACTCTCTAGCTCCAGCTGTCGATGCCATGTCCATCCCTTGGACATTCCCTCTGGCCTACATCTTTCCTCCCCTTCCAATGCTGATAAGAGTGTTACGAAAACTAAAGATGGACCATTTCCCGGTCATTCTAATTGCTCTGGACTGGCCTCGCCAGTCTTGGTATCCGGAGCTTCTGGCTCTATCTTTGGCAGAGCCCTTTCCGCTCCCATCCCGTCCGGATCTTCTTCTGCAGGGTTACCTGTGGAGGGAAGATGTTCATCGGCTCAATTTGATGGCCTGGAGGTTGAATCCTCGATTTTAAGAAAGAAAGTGTTTTCTTCTGCTGTGGTGACTACTATGCTTAGTGCCCATAAGCCCGTTTCTTCCAAGATCTATCACCGTGTCTGGTCGACTTTTGTGTCTGACAGGGATCTGTCCCTTGATTTTGATCTACCTACTGTCCTGGCCTTTTTCAGGACGGTGTGGATAAGGGACTCAGTTTGAGTTCTCTTAAGGTTCAGACTTCTGCACTTTCTGTCTTCTTTCAGAAGCGCATTGCTATCCTTCCTGATGTCAAGGTTTTCTTCCAGGACGTTGCTCATGTTCGCCCTGCCTTCTGGAGTCCCGCTCCTCAGTGGGATCTTAATTTGGTTTTGGGCATTCTTCAGCGTCCTCCCTTTGAGTCTTTAGCTACTATTCCTCTATGTTTCTTGACGTAGAAAATGGCCTTTCTCCTGGCAATCGTGTCCGTTCTCCGGGTTGCTGAATTGCAAACTCTGTCCTGTAAACCACCATATCTGGTGTTTCACAAGGATAAGGCGGTGCTTCACACCTCCAAGGAGTTTTTACCTAAGGTTGTCTCCGAGTTTCACATCAATCAGGAGATTGTCGTGCCCTCTTTCTGCCCTAACCGCTCTTCTGACAAGGAGAGAGAGCTCCACTTGTTGGATGCGGTGCATTGTCTCAAGTTTTATGTCCATAGCACTGAATCTGTCAGGAAATCAGATGCTCTGTTCTTCATTCCTGAGGGTCCTAGTGCAGGAAGACTGGCGTCCAAAGTGACTATTGCATCATGGATCAAGTCCACTATTCGTAGGGCCTATGAGTTAAGGAATAAACGTGTTCCCTTTCGGGTCACGGCTCATTCCACCAGGTCTATTTGGGCCTCTTTGGCCTATAAGAATCAGGCTTCTGCTGATCAGCTGTGCAGGGCAGCCACTTGGTCCTCTGCGCACACCTTTTTGAAGCACTACCATGTGGATGTGCTAGCTTCGGCTGATACTAGCATTGGAAGGAAGGTCCTGGAGGCAGTCTTGCCTGTTTAGAACCTTCTTCTCAGGTTCTTAGTGCTTCCTTTGCTGTTGAGCCCTGATGGCTTTAGTTCAGTGTGCTGTGTAACAGTTCTTGGTGTGTTTTTCCCCTTTTCAGTGTCCGTTGCCACTTTAGTTTTGTTGGGCTTCTTTGACCAGTTGGTACATAGAGGTTCTGGTGACTTTGGGGGCCTTGCGTCTGGTCGTTGCCTTCTTCCCGCCTCTGGGGAACTCAATGGTTGGACATTCCAGAGTTACCATTAACCTGTATTGGATGACAGAGAGAGAGAGAGGATTTTAGTCTTACCTGTTAAATCCTTTTCTCTTAGTCCATACAGGTTACTGGTCTCACACCCTGTCAAGGGACCATGCTTGGCTCTCCTGTGGCAGTATGTGGAAGTCCTTCAGGGCATGCTCACAGGAGTCTTCTTCTCTTCTATTTTCTGGTCAGTAGTTAGTGTCTCAGATCATTCTGGAGATAGCTGGCTAAGCTGCAGCCTAGGAGGGAAGGGAGGCTCCACCCCCCTGTGTACATTTAGAGAAATGTTCCTGCCTACTTAAAGGGGCGGATCGCCTCCCAGAGTTACCAGTAACCTGTATGGACTAAGAGAAAAGGATTTAACAGGTAAGACTAAAATCCTCTTTTCTCAATTCTAACTTTGACAAAATTGAGTTCTATGGGACTGTACAGTTTGGGACATATCTCTGCAACCGCTCAACGTAGCAACTTCAGAGATGGCTCATTTTAATTGTCTGACCTTGCTCTATCATCCGGTTCACATTGGAAGTGTGTTGGGGGGCACAGGAGGCTTCAGGCACTGTTGGGGTACTTTTTCTGGGAAAACTACATTTCCCATGAGCGCTCGTTTCTAATTGGCTCCTGCCACAGCAGCCATTTTGTGAGCTTTACAGAATGAGTATCCTACGCAGGGCTTGGACTCTCCTTCTCTCCTCTGCAGATTAACCCTTCGCCTGCCAGATAAGTGTATTTTAGCAATTTCTGGGGTGAAATTTTAATCTTACACACTGTAAATTGGGTGATTAATTATTCTGAACGTTGTTGACACTGGGAAAATGTTTACTCAGTTGGGGCTTGGGGCCAGGCCTAAGACTAAGGACGCTGGGGTCTCTGTATCCCCCATTGCGCATTGCTCCTCATGTCATACAGGGTTGCCTAGAGAATTCTCAGGTCATTTATGCCCAGCATGTTCTGATGTCCCTGAATCTATCCCAGGGACTTCCAGCCATGCATTAGAGCCAGTTTGGGTGCAAGAGTTCAAGGATGCTACCAGGGACCTTAGGTCTACGTTGCAACTCTTTCCATCCCAGTTACAGGGGGTCTTCCATTCCTGGCAGACCCCTTCCTCAGTCAGATCTTCCCTGCCCAAACCGCAAGGAGTACCTGACGTTTCAGATACCTCTGAAGAGGAACTGTTGGTGGATTCAGATGTTGAGGAATGTTCTGCTGTGGGCTCCTCTCAATTTTTGGGGATCCTTTTGAGGTTGATCCAGAACCCTCGACTGAGGGCCTGATCAGGGCCGTCTTAAACACGCTAAACATTCCCCCAGTTCAGGAGGTTTCCTCAGATCCCTCTGATGTATTCCATACATGTTTTCCACCTAACCCCACTCTGGACCGCCTAGTGGCTGATGAGTGGAGATGTCCGGACAGAAAGCTTTCTGTCTCCAAGAAGTTTGCTAAGCTTTACCCCTTTTCTGAGGCTGCGCTTGCTCAATGGATTCATCCCCCTAAGGTGGATGCTCCTGTCTCAAGGCTATCGCCTTACCAGTTTCTGATGCGTCCTCTCTGAAGGACTGGACTGACAAGAAGCGTGAGGTTTCCCTCAAGTCCATTTTTTCCACTACTGGTACTGCCATGCGTCCAGCATTCACTTCGGCATGGGTTAACCGGGCCATTGTGGTCTGGACTGAACAACTCACCCTAGCTGTATGTCGGGGTGATTCATCTTCGGATATGTTGCGGCTTCTTGCCAACATATCTGAGGCCCAGCACTATGTTTCTGCTGCCTTATTTGATGCTATCAGTCTGGTGGCAAGGGTTTCCATCATGTCTGTGGTTGCCAGACAAGATCTTTGGCTCAAGATCTGGGCTGCTGGCACCGCTTCTAAGAAAGTCTTGCTGTCCTTGCCCTTTCAGGGTACATCCTTATATGGGCAAGATCTTAAGGATCTGATTAGTGAGACCACTGGGGGTAAGAGTACTCCTCTGCCCTTGGTCCACAGGAAGAAACCTCCTCTTAAGCGTAACAGGATTTTTCACCCCTTTCAGACGGAGACACGTCCGGCGAACCAGGCGGTTCTCTCAGCTCCACGTGGTTCCTCCAAGCCCAAACAGCAATGGAAGCTAAAGGTCTCCTCCAAGCCCAAGGCTTCCAAGACTTCTCCAGCATGACTCGCCGAACCCGAGTCCCCATTCAGCTGTGGGTGGTCATCTTTGTCACTATCAATCACTATCACAGCATTTGGGAGGATTCAGTGGTGGATCCGTGGGTTTTACAAGTAGTGTCGAAAGGGTACAGGATCCCTTTCGCTTTTTCCCCCTCTCATACGCCCCAGGACGTGGAAAGACACTGTCTCTTCTACAGCGCTATCCAGTCTCTTTTGGACAAGGATGTTCTGGAACCTGTTCCAGTTCAGGACAGAGGTACGGGTTTTTACTCAAACCTCCTCGTAGTGTCCAAGAAGGATGGTTATTTCCTCTGGCTTACATCTTCCCTCCCCTTCCTATGTTGCACAGGGTGTTACGGAAATTGGGACTGGAGCGATGTCCGGTCATTCTGGTTGCTCCGTACTGGCCTCGACAAGTTTGGTTTCCAGAGCTTCTGGATCTGTCAGTGGCGGAGCCATTCTGACTCCCCTCCCATCCGGATCTTCTCCTCTGGGGTTACGTGTGGAAAGAGGACTTTCGTCGTCTAACTTTGACGTCTTGGAAACTCAGTCCTTAATATTGAAGAAGAAAGGTTTTTCTTCTGGTGTGATGGCTACCATGCTTAGTGCTCGCAAGCCACTTTCCTTGAAGGCCTACCATCGTGTCTGGTTGACCTTTCTATTTTCATGTGCCGTTAGGGACTTGTCTCAGAAATTTGATCTGCCCATGGTCCTGGCCTTGCAGGATGGTGTGGATAAGGGCCTCAGTTTGAGTTCCCTTTAAGGTTCAGACTTCTGCTCTCTCTGTTTTCTTTCAAAGGCGCATTGCTATATTTCCTGATCTCAAGGTGTTTTTCCAGGGAGTTGCTCATACTCGTCCTGTCTTTAAGGATCCTGCTCCTTAGTAGAATCTTAATCTGGTTCTTCAGCGCCCTCCCTTTGAGTCCTTGGCTACTATTCCTCTACACCTTCTAACATGGAAAATGGCCTTTCTCCTGGTGGTCGTGTCTGTTCGCCGAGTCGCGGAGTTGCCTGCTCTGTCCTGTAGACCACCATTTTTGGTGTTTCACAAGGACAAGGCGGTGCTTCGCACCTCTCAGGAGTTCCTCCCCAAGGTGGTTTTGGCGTTCCACATCAATCAGGAGATTGTGGTGCCCTGACCCCACCTCTGACAAGGAGAGGGATCTCCACTTGTTAGACATGGATGAGTTGTCTCAAGTTTTATGTACATAGCACTGAGTCTGTCAGGCAATCAGACGCTCTGTTCGTCATTCCTGAGGGTCCTAGGGCAGGAAGACCTGCATCCAAAGTGATTTGCTTCTTGGATCAAGTCGACTATTCGTAAGGCTTATGAGCTGAGGAAGAAGCCTGTCCCTTTCAGGGTCACGGCTCATTCTACTCGATCTGTTGGGGCCTCTTGGGCTTACAAGAATCAGGCCTCTGCTGATCAGCTGTGCAAGGCTGCCACTTGGTCGTCTGTGCACACCTTTTCGAAGCACTACCTTGTTAATGTGTTGGCATCAGCTGATGCCAGCTTTGGGAAGAAGATCCTGGAGGCAGTTTTGCCTGTCTAGGATTTTCTTTGGTTCCTGGTGCTTCCTTCACTTTTGAGCCCCGTTGGCTCTAGTTTAGTGTGCTGTGTAACAGTTGGGGTGTTGTTACCCCTGTTCATTGTCCGTTGACACTTTATTGTTGTTGGGCTATCTCTGATCTGATGGTTCATATACACGCTGGTGACTTTGGGGGCCTTGCGCCTGGTCCTTGCCTTACTTCCCACCTCTGGGAAACTCAATGTTTGGACATCCCAGTGTTATCAGTAAGCTGTATTGGACGACAGAGAAAAGAGGATTTTAGTCTTACCTGTTAAATCCTTTTCTCTTAGTCCATACAGGTTACTGGTCTCCCACCCTGTCAAGAGACCATGCTTGGCTCTCCTGTGGCAGACCGTGGGGTTCCATGATCACAGGAGTCTTCTTGCCTACCACTATCTAGGCAATAGTTAGTGTCTCAAATCTTCCTGGAGCTGGTTGACTAGCTGCAGCCAAGGAGGGAAAGTAGACTCCACCCCCTGCAGTCATTTCTAGAATTGTTCCTGCTTACTTAAAGGGGTAGATCGCCTACCTAATGTTACCAGTAACCTGTATGAACTAAGAGAAAAGGATTTAACAGGTAAGACTAAAATCCTCTTATCCAGCTGAACAAAAAGATAATAAATTGCTTTTATTAGAGAGGTCACGGCACACAAATATAGGACAATTATTACAGGCAAACAAAACAGGGGTAAAGCATAAAAACTATACACTTCTGGTGTTCTCTTCTTGGTGTGCCAGCAAATTTGCACAGATTGCCAGGTATTACATATAATACTCACAGTCCATTTTAGCTTTATGCTGGAGCTTACACATAGTCCCACTAGAGGCAAGAGTGCGCACCCCACCCACTACACATGCTGCTGGATTACATGAAGTTCTCTTGTATCTTTTAGACCTGACAGAGGAGTTGTAGAAGGCATCCTAAGAGATTATCCCCAGCCACTTTCTTTAGTCTTGGGCCATATCAGCCGAAGTTTAGCTTCCTGGCCACAATCCTTGTGGTGGGAACATCAGGGTACTTTCTGGGGCTGAAGCCACCTTGACTTACAGCCCACAACTGAAAGGCGCACCTGGCCACTGCAGTGTCCACTTACTCTAACTCTTCCAGTGAGGGCACTCACCAGTCCCAGTTTCCCCAGTACTCCTTTAGAAAGCACATGGACCAGTCCAACTCCAGACTGGTCCCTAGGTGCCCCCCCCCCCCATTCTGGAGAGCCTCCCTCTCCTGCTCCTACATTTCCATCTCTCCTCTCTCTCTTTCTCTTAGGCTTTTTCTACCCATCCCCTACAGGATTTGATGTCACAGGTACCATTTACCAGTTCTGTTCTCCTTGGACTGATGTAAGGGACACACATTCCACTCACAGGTTTTGTCCTACCCCCCTCTATCTGACCAAAACTGGGCTATCTCATAACACAATCTCTGTGATCAGCTAGTCTAGATGGCACCATCCCTCTGTACATCATACACACTAACCAACCCATTCAATGCTGGTAATTGGCCAACACTCTCTAATGCATGCACACATATTAATGTTTTCAAGAATGGGAACACATGTGAAACAATGGAGATCACTGAAAACAGACAGGGTTCATTCTCAGGGTGACAACCATTCAGTCACAATTATATAATATAGATTAGCACTGCATAAATATTTGGGTCAAAAGGAGATATTGCTCAGTTGTCTTACACATGTTTCCCCAAGTTTAGATTGGTGATAGTCTTTTCAGGTTACCTGTGTCGGGTCAATACTCCAGGTTTATACACCTTCTATCTCCTTCAATTATCAATGATAGTTAAAGCCTACCAACAATGTCTCAGAAATAAGATAATTCTTAGAGGTTTCTTTAATTTAACGTGCCATCTATGCAGAGGCAAAACATGTCACCATAACACTTTTTTAAATCTTCAATACATTGTCGCTCTGCCAAAGTGCTTTTTTCTGTCGCCCAGTTTGGAATACAGGTACCATGGGAGGGAGACTTCCTTCCTTAGAAAGGCTGGAACACTTCAAAAGACAAGGTTTTAAAGGTGGATTCTTCACCTTTCCTTATCAGGCTAGCCCTGCCCTCCACCTTCCCAGTTTTGATTTGTTCCTGGTAGAGTTAAGAGGCATGGAACATTGCTGTGTGGTTTTTAGCTTGATTTTTATTTTATTCTTACTTATGGTGGATTGAACCGAGTACAGGTGCTGTTGTGGACTTTTGCATGCCTGTGGAGAGAATCTTGCAGCACAAGTTTCTCTGTCCTAACTGGGTCTTTCTGAGGTTCTGTTTGGTTTTTTTTGTTTTTTTTTTTAATCTTAATGTGAAGATTGGTGAGTGACGCTTTGAGTTGTCCCACTTGGTCCCCTTCCTACATTGGTTGTATAGGAGTCTTGAACTCCTGCACTCATTCTGGATATTTTACACACACACCACACACCCTTGGGTGTTTTGGTAACTTTCGGAAAAATTAGAATGTTTGGTGCATGGCTCCTTTAAGGTGCGCTTTTAGCCGTGGCCACACTTGCGCCATGGGACATATCTCTGCAACCGTTTGTCATACAGAGTTGAGAGAGGACTAATTATTCTGGTCTCCTCATGTTCTAGCATCCATTTCACATCCTCAGTGTCTTGGGGGCCCCTGGGGCACAAGTGCAAGGGGTTGATTCCACAAGTAAGATATCACTGCTATTTTGAATACTGGAAGGAGCTACCCCCACGCTTGATCCAGATCAGAGGAGACCACTGTACTGGGGTGTGAGCCAGTGAAGGTGTATGTACCAGGAGGCAGGTTATGTGCCTCTGAAAAATGTTAGTAACAGTCCTTTACCAAAACACCATAGGCGATATCATCAGAATATTACTCACATTTTCCAGAGGCACACAACCTGCCTCCTGGTACATACACCTTCACTGGCTCTAATGAGCTAATATACTATGCTCAGAAAGACTTTTTCCGCCGCTCTTTACTTTCTTTTGTAGTTTACGCTTTTTGAGTGAGGGCCCAATCCCATGGTGAGCGTACAGCATTGTACTTGAAGCAGTATAAGAATAAGAAGAAAATATAAGTATTTGTGTTTATTTTGTGAATATTTCCTTTGACTTCTTTCTTTCTATTCTGATTTTTTTTTATAGTTTGTTGATGATAATTTATTGTATTCCATGATTCCTGTCTACATATTGGGAATATACTGTGGGAAGAGGCACAGTTGTTTAGGATTTATACTTCCAACTTATCTCTTATTTCTGTTTTTTACTTAAGGATAAGACAGATAGGAAGCTAGAAGCTATTCTCAAGTCCAATTTTGCAGCTATTGGTGCTACGTTGAGGCAAATTTTTTCGCTACCTGGGTCACCAGAGCTATATCTTTCTGTGGAGAGCAACTTAGTATTAGCCAACATGTCTGAAGCTCAGGCATATGTCACTGATGCTCTGTTTGAGGCTGTCAAGTTGTCCACTAAGGCTTCTTTCTTTTCTGTTACTGCACGACACATTTTGTAGCTCAAGATCTGGTCCGTGGACCTGTCTTCTAAGAAGTCAGTGGTTTCCCTTCCCTTTCAGGGCAAGTCTCTTTGGTACTGAGCTACAGCAGATCATCAGTGATGCTACCTCATGTCATTAAATGTCCTAACATGGCGAGGGAACTGTGTCTTTTTTTTTGTCCCCGCCAAACAGAGGAGCAAAGGCCACATGTGTCTCAGGCCTTCACCCTGTGCATCACCACCAATCCCCAGCAGCAGAGGCACTCCAAGAGCACCTCTGCCAAGCCCAAATCTGGCAAGCCTGTCTCCTCATGACTTGCAGAATCCTGGTCTGTAGGAACCAGTTGGCGGACATTTGTGCCATTTTCACAGCGCATGGGCAGAGTCTATTGCAGGCCAGTGGGTTTTGAAGGTGGTTTCATAAGGGTACAGAATATGCTTCAAGTCCCTTCCTCCCTTCAGGTTCTTCCAGTCCAGGGTTCCCTAGGGCCAGGAAAAGTTGCGTCTCTTCAACGAAGCGTTTCAATATCTTCTAGGCAAGGGAGTTCTTGTTCCAGTTCTACTTCAAGAGAGAAGTTCAGGTTTCTGTTCGAACATGTTTGTGGTGTCCAAGAAGGACTGTGGCAGCCACCCTATTCTGGACCTCAAGAACCTCAATTCTTATTTGGTGAATGCTCGCTTCAAAATTGAGTCCTTGCTCTCTGTCAACACAGCTATGTGCCCATGAGAATTCCTTACATCTCTGGATCTACAGGATGCTTACTTACACATCCCTATCCATCTGGTCAGTCAGAGGTATCTCTGTTTTACCTTCGGCTCAGAGCACTGCCAGTCCACCACTCAGCCCTTTGGGCTTACAACAGCTTACATGGACTGCCTTCTGCTGAAGGCTCCACCATGGGAGCTCCACCATTTGTGGATTCTGAACATGTCAAAGTCTTCTCCAGTCCCCTTTGTTTTCCTGGGGCTCAGGTTCAACACCTGCCTGGGGAAGGTCTTTCTGATGGAGGACTCCATTCAGCAGATTATGTGACTGGTGTTCCAAGCTCTGGAGTGGCCATTGGCTCCAATCAGGAAGTTCATGAAACTTGTAGGTGAATGGTGTCACCATGGAGGACCTGCCTTATTCTGTTGCCCACACCAGTGAACTCTACGGAGACTCATCAACCTTTCTGGAGCAGAAATCCATACCTCCTTGATCTGCAAGGCTCCCTTACTCCAGAAGTCAGACTACATCTTCACTGGTGGTTGCACATTAGCAATCTGGAGCAAGGGAAGCTGTTTGTGATCTCAGAATGGACCTTTGTCATGATGGATGCAAGCGTGAGGGGCTGGGGTTCAGTTCTGGGTCACTTGAGTATCCACGGCAGATGGACCTTGGAGGGGAGTCCCTTCAGCATATCAATGTTCTGGAGCTCACTGTGATCCGGCTCGCACTTGTGTATTGGTTCCTTCAGATGAGGGGTCATCCAGTATGCGTCCATTCGGACAACGCCACAGCTATGGCCTACATCAACAAGCAAGGAGGCACTCTAAGCGCTCACGCTTGGCCAAAGGTCAAATATATCTTGGCTTGGGCAGAAGTTCACCTTCCAGCCATCTCCGTCGTTCACATTCCAGGGGGAGACAATGTCATGGCTAACTTCTTAAGTCACCAGACGGTGTTCCCAGGAGAGTGGGAGCTCCATCCTTTCGTTTTTCTACTTGATTGTGTGATGGTGGGGTCTTCCTCAGATAAATCTTATGGCCACAAGGAACAGCAGAAAGGTTCCGATGTTTTGTTCCCGTTGGAGGGACCCACTGGCCTTCTTCACGGTCACAATGATTATTCTGTGACCATTTAATCTGGCTTACATCTTCCTTCCAATTCCTCTCATTCCCAGGGTGCTCAGGAAGATTTGGATAGATGATCCAGCGGTCATTGTGGTTGCTCCATACTGGATCAGGAGATCATGGTTCCCTGAACTGGTTTGTCTATCCATTTCTGCCACTCAGACCAGACCTCCTCCAGGGGTACCTCAGAAAGGCGGAAGTGGAGAGGTTTGCTTTGATGGTATGACTGTTGAAGCCTCCATCCTAAGGAGGAAACATTTCTCCGCTGAGGATGTCTCCTCTAAGGCCTACCACAGAATTTGGACCAGTTTTCATTCTTGGTGTGGACAGGGATCTGTCTTCACAGGAGTTTGACCTTCTGATGGTCCTGTCTTTTCTGCAGGATGGTGTTAACAAAGGACTCAGTCTGAGTTCCTTGAACATTCAGACTTCTGTTCTCTCTGCTTTTCCAGAGATGCATTTTTATCTTGCCAGATGTCATGGAATTCTTTCTGGAGGTTGCTCATGCTTTCCCTGCCTACAAAGTTCCCACACCCCTGTGAGTCCTTAAGTTGTTTTTGGGGTTTCTGCAGCGGCCTCCCTTTCAGTCCCTTGCTACCATTCCTTTACGTCTGTTGATGTGGAAGATAGCTTTTCTTTTACCAGTGGTCTCTGTGCGCAGAGTTGCTGAGTTGCAGGCCTTGAACTGCAGGCTGCCTTTCCTGGTGTTTCACAAGAATAAGGCTGTTCTTTGGACCTCTCAGGAATTTCTTCCTAAGGTGGTCACTGACTTCCATATCAATCAGGAGATTCTTGTGCCTTCATTTTGTCCTGACCCTGACATCCACTTGTTGGATGTGATGCCCTGTCTCAAGCTTTAGGTGCACTGTACTGAATTTTTGCATAAGACTGATGCCTTGTTTGTCATCCCTGCGGGTCTTAGGGCAGGTCAGGCCGCTTCCAGGGTCACCATTGCATCTTTGATTAAATCTACCATTCGCAAGGCATAAGAACTTAGGAAGAAACCTGTTCCCTTTCATGAACAGTGTGCAAGGCTGCGACTTGGTCTTCCGGGCACACCTTTGCCAAACAGTATCATGTGGATGTTCTGGCTTTGGCTGAAGCCAGCTTTGGCAGGAAGGTCCTTCCGGCAGTTCTGCCTGTGTAAGGGCCTATTCCTTCCTGTGCCTTATTGTTCTTTAACTGTTTGAGCCCGGTTGGCTCTTTTTTTTGTGTGCTGTGCTTGCTGTTTTCAGTGTCCGTTGACGCTTTGTTATGTTTGGTCTCTTCCTAGTTCTGGATAGTCCAAGGGAATCTTGGTATCATGGAGACCAGAGCCAGGTCCTTTCTGTTACTTCCCACCGCTGGGAGCCCACTGTTTGTATATCCCATGGTACCTGTATTCCATATTGGATGACATAGAAAATAGGATTTTAGTCTTACCTTGTTAAATGCTTTTCTCTTAGTCCATGTGGAATACAGGTCTCTCACCCAGAGAAATGGGACCCCTCTTGGTCTCACTCAGCTGGACATGGGAGTCCTTCTTGGGTGTTTTACTCACAGGAACTTACCTTTTTTTCTTCTCTCGCTGTCGTATCTAGTGAGTTTGTCTCGTATCAAAACTGGAAAGGTGGGGGCAGGGCTAGCCTGATGAGGAAAGGGGAAGGCTCACGTTCAAGACTTTGCCTTTTGAAATATTAGTCTTTCTAAGGAAGTCTCCTTCCATGGTACATGTATTCCATATGGACTAAGAGAAAACAATTTAACAAGGTAAGACTAAAATCCTATTTTTATATTATGGTGTAAAGGTTCTCCAAAAACACAAATTTAAAGATCTGTGGGAATTCCTAATTTGCTCTGTTGATGATTCCAAGTAGCAAAATGCTATAGCAACTACTATATCTGTATTTGTCAACTGAATAATTTATCTCAGCCATGCATTCTCAATGGAAAAGCAGTAATTTTAGTACACGTACATACCTAAGTTTCTGGTACCTGATCTGGAACTCCTGTTAAGTCAGGTTCTAAATTAATGTCACATTCTCTATAGGATGAACAAAGGGATTGTCTGCTCATTGAATCCTGTTTTTTTTTTACAAATAAATAACCTCTGATTTACTATAAATGAACAGTGGAAATTTAGTTGCATATTTTGGCCAAATGCATGGTAAGCCCACTTGCCCCATCAAGGCTCCCCAGATTCAGGCAAGTCCCTATCTGCCTACAGTCTGTGAACATGTATTTAGTACATTGCAATTAAAAAGCAACTACCTCTACTGTGAACAAATCCCTTGTGAGGGGAAATGGGGGAGGTATTTATACCTTCCCTAATCAGCTAAACCCTGTTGGGGAGCTACCAACCAGATATATATATATATACACACCATATATATATCCTGACTCTATATATATATATATATATATATATATATATATATATATATATATATAATAAATATGGTCAGGAGAGCAGCATGCCATTCTTGGCTACATAGCTACATATACATAATGAACTGTGGGCAAAGGGATTGTCTGCGCATAGAATCCTAACTTTTACAAATAAATAACCTATGACTTACTATAAATAGAACAGTGGGGATTTAGTTGCATGTTTTTGGCGAAAGGCATAGTAAGCCTTTTCTACCTTGTTTCATTTATAGTAAGTTACAGGTTATTTATTTGTAAAAGTCAGGATTCTATGTAACTACTAATAAAGCCTATTTTATGCTTGCCAGTAAGCTGTATATTTTTACTTTTTGTACATTCTCTAAAGATGCACTGGGTCTTTTACGTATCTGAAAGCCTAAAGTTTGTGATCTGGGACATTAGTAATGAACTCATTCTATGAAAGGATATATGTATCTCAAGTTAGGCTAGTCTTTAGGCAACCAAATATTTATTGAAATTGATGTGGTATATACTTAAGTCAGGGGGGGGCAGTTACTTCTCTCCCCCTTTTGGAACATAATGTATTGACAGGAGTACTTTCAGTAAATGGGGGGGGGGGCTACCAGCAGATTAGCCTTTGACAAAAGGCCTAAGCACCTTATTGAGTCTCTTCCTCTTTAACTCTTCCTGTTCAAGGAACCCTATTCCTACCAGAAAAGTTATAACTCTCTGAAGAGGGACACTTGTTTCATGTTGTGTTGCTGGGGGTGCGAATAGTGGGTGGAGTATTACAGAAAATGTTTAGGTTACTTTATGACCTATTGACAGCTTATTGTATAAGTGGATACATTATTTTGAACAAGACCAAATTGTTTTAATTAAATAATTTATAAACACACATACTGAAGTATAAACAATCATTATTATTAGTGTTTTTTTTGCTGTGGAGCAATACGATACACTTACATACATTCCACACAGTCTGATCTAAACACCAGTGTGGGAAAGATGGAGGGAGGTATGCCATTTAACTGCTTCTTTAGTACTAAACATTGATAATATTTATACCACGAATGGAGGGGAGAAGTCCTGCTTGTCTTGTCTGTGACCAAGGGCTGATCCCTCTAAGTTGTTGCTTATTAATGGTTACTTAAAGACTAATGGAGTATCTCCCAGTAACAGAAAGCAGGGACATAACATCAACAATGTATACATTTTATGGAACTGTAAGGGATGGTGTTTATAAAGTTTCAGGGTTGGCTTGTTTTGAATGTTCCTAGGTTTATATAAGACTCCTGTCAGTTCTGGTGCACAGCTGGAGAACCACATTTTCCCACCTATTGAGATATATCTATGCCACTGTTTATATACATAGCATTAGCGGATCAGCCAAAAATATGGCCACTACCTCCTATTCAGCGACATTGCACTCAGTGCTTTGTTTATAGAAGTCTAAGGAGAAATTGCCGATCTGCCAACAGGTGGACAGGATTCCCCTCACTGTAGACTAAGTAACCCGAACGTTTGCTGTGAAGATAGAATAAAATGGATCCATTAAGGATCTGTCCGAGGGTTGTCATTTGACATCACCAGGCTTACTTCATCATTATAAGTTTCCCTCGTCTACCAAAAATGGTCTAATATATAGATTACAGGGTGACTTGGATCCTACTTCCTGACTCCAAAATAATGGTTATCCCTTTGAGTGCCTGCAGTGCCAGAGGGGTATGCAATGCATTGCGCACCCATGACATGCTCTCAGAGGGTTAATTAATGCAACAAATGAGGTGAGGACTGGCTGCTAGCACTAGCAGCATACTATGCCAGATACTGCCCGGCAGTGGCAGCTTTGACTGAGGCTGTTGGTATCATACACCTGGTCAGTCAGGCACCAGCGTGCACTGCAGTGAATGAATTAACTATTTCATTTCATGACCAGGCTAGGCTATTCATCCTCCTTCCCCCGCAGAATTGAACTCAGTCAAGCGCTGCCACGACACTCAATCACTAGTTGTATTGAACGTTGTACCTGAGGAGGGCAGTCCAGGACAAGACAATGCTGCTATTAGGCTATTGAGTTCTGAGTTCACAGTGCCCAGTTTGATCCTAGGCACATAGGTTCATGCTGCTGCAGTCAGTGCTCACACTCAGACTTCTGGCTCAGGTGGCACGATTTCATGCATGTGCATATATCACGTGTGTCACGCATGTGCAGTAAATTAAGCGTGACTCACCGCTCAGCAGCGTGGCACATCTGTAGGCTGCTGGAGCGTGTAGTGTACTATATGGGCAAAACTTAAGTGGGGAACAAGCCAGGAAAGTGGGACATAGTGCAGTGTGGACTGGACAGTGGGTTTGGGCCCTAAAGTCGGGACTGTCCTCTGTAAATCAGGGCAGCTAGCTGTTATACAAGTATGGTGCCCCTCAAGTTTGCTTGATGTGTTTTCAAGAATCCATCAGGTGGCATAGCTTCCAGCAGAGGGTGTGTGTGTGTGTGGGGGGGGGGGGTAGTATAGAGACATCCAGTAACCATTTCTCCTTGTGCACGCTACATTAACAAGTCATTTTGTACTTCCCTTGCACCATGATCATCCTCCTACTTCTGTCTCTGTATTGTCATGATTACTAATTAGATTGTAAGCTATGTTGGGGCAGGGTCCACTTCCTAATATATTATTCACTTTGCAGAACTTTCTACTGTTAATAATGCAATGATCACACTGTAGCCTGATGCTCTTATCTCTGTCCTGTATTTTTTTTTGTATTGTACTATTACTATGTTTGTTTCTATCTTTGCATTGTATATAGAATACACTGCCTAACCTTTACATTTGTAACCACAAAGAATCTTATACCTTGGTGTTTTTCTTATTTAACAAAGGTTTCTTTCTTTCTCACTACAGACACACTTAAAAAATGACACATTGTTAAAATCTTGACATGTTGTATTATCCTTTCACGAATTCCATTAGTTTATTATGTGATAGATAAATGTCCTCCAAGCATAAGTGGTAAAAACAGAAAGTGAGTTTAAGAACTCTCGAAATAAATGCATGACTGTTCAATGAATAAAACAAGTCTAAGCTAATTAGATGGGGAAATGGGAAGAATAGATTATTTATAATTATATGGCATCGAATTTAGTTTCTCTGTTTGTCAAATTGTCAGATATACGCTGTTCTGGTAAACAGAATCAGAATTGGTACAGTGGAAGGAGCTCAAAAGTAATTTATTTATTTTTTATATATAACTGTTCATAGGTGAAGAGTAATGCAGTTCGTGCCTTGGGAAATCTTCTGCATTTTCTGCAACCTTATCATATCGTAAAACCCAGATTTTGTGAGACCATTGAAAGGTCAATTCAGGCCCTGATTTCTACCGTTCTTGGAGACGGCACAATGAAGGTGAAGTGGAATGCATGCTATGCATTGGGAAATGTGTTTAAAAACTCAGCTTTGCCTTTAGGTGAGTTGTGAATTTTTGGGTACACCTTAATCTTTATCAATTTTTAACTGTTATAGTGAATGGAAGGCATTGTGGTAAGATTCAACTTTATAAATTCCATCTTTGGTAAGAAATAGATTCCTCCATTTTAACCATTTGTGTGTGTTTGTACAGTAATGCATTTTACCAGATTAATTATGCTTTTTTATATAGTTGAGAAGCACCCATTGTGGTCTGTTAGTGTCAGAAATAGTTACCAGTTTCCTGATAGTAAATCGTTTCTTTATACAAGATTTAAACAGGAGTTGACAAAAAATAATCTAAAATTAAACAAAAAAATAGAAGATTCTGAAATTCAGTTTACTTAAAAATAATTTATATGATCATTTAAAATAATTTGTGCATATTTATATGTAACTTTGCCACATGCTAAATATGTTCTAGTGAATGGAAGGTTAGTTCTCCTGACTGAGCATAAATTAATATCTTTTAAGAACAAAATGTGGGTATTGTGATCATTAGTGCTAGGTCACCCATTCACTTTCTGCTTGCATAGTATTTATTTTCTTTTTAGGAAGAGAATTTAACAGTACTATAAACAATAGTGTCATGTGCTGAATATTCTTCCATATCAGAGGATGCAATTAGCCAAAATTATAAACTAAACAGCCATTATTAAAAAAACAAATATATGGTTTTAGTATTACGGAACTGATAATATAAGCAACTAAAATATTTGTTCTTTATGGGTTGAATGTATTCCTAGTGCCCCCAAATATCAGTACTGACTACAAATCATGTCTAATTATTGATCTCCATTATGTGCAATATTTACAATGATAATGTGAGATAAAGCAGCATATATCCTCACAAGTTGCGATTCTCCACAAATCTCATGTGGGGGCTTAATAACATTTCACAAGTGAATATAAAGTCAATATTAGACCTCAGTACAGAAGAAATTAATTACATAACTGTGTTCATATGCATGTCTGTCTTAACTTAGAAGGATAAAGATTGAGACGTACAGTTGAATTAGTCTGTGATCTGTTAGTAAATAGTATCAAGGTAACCAAAGACATTGGTATTTGATGCACCAGAGGGCTGAACATCATATGGCAAATAGCAAATATGAATTAACCTTTTCAGTGCCAGATGCTTGTAGCATATTTTTAGTACCTAGAAGGCAAGATACATTGTCAACATTTTGCTATCCTTCAGTTTGGATAAAGGAAGAATCCATCATACTTATCATAATTTTCTTTTCCTGGCAATCTACATCACAGAATTTAAAACATATGGATTAACTCCACCCTTCACAGCTGATAGGACAGAAAACCAAACTGAAATTCCCCAAATAGAAGCTCTTCCTCAGACTAAATTCTAGAGCTGAAGGATGCAAGAAAACACTTTAAAAGTAGGGGGCCTGGAAATGCTGCCAATGAGATGGCCAGGAAATGAAAATTTTGGTAAGTATGATAACATTTAAATTTTTCCTTTCCATCTGTGGTACCCCTCTGGCACTCAAAGGGCAAAAAACATATTGTACACTCACAAGGAGGGAAGAAACATCAGAAGAGAGTATTGGATGCAAACCTCAATATACCTCCAGTTTGGACAATCTGATTCTCATTCGGGCTATATAGAATCAAAGATCAGTTAAAGCCTCCAGATTATGAAATTGCCTATCCTGGCTGTATGCAAGATAGCAGTCGCCGCCAAAACACACTCAAAAGCTGCTTAATTAACTAATACAAACTCTGGCTAATCAATGTAATGAAAGCACATGCCTCCCACCAATATTTGTAGTCAACATACCACAACTGTCTCAACCAGTAATGTATACCTCAGAGAAGCATCAGCAGTAAAGCCTTTGCTTTAGCTGATCATATACACACCAAAGCTGTTTCTATAGCCAAACAAAATCCTACTGACTACTAACTTGACTGGAAAAAAACATACACAACAGGTACAACCACCTGGAACATACAGTAAAACTGTTCCAGAAATCAAACTACAAACAAAGCTGCATCAGTATGCAGTAATGAATATGTTTACATGGACATACCAAAATAAAATCCTGACTAGTAAGAAATTCATACAGATATAAGAAGCAGTGACAGGAGGCAGCATATACAAAAGATGTACTGTCAGGCAACATACGTACAAGTAAGCACAAGCACTGTGAAAGGAGACAACGCATATACAACTATAGAAACATCCCATTTGACAGCAGATAAAAACCATGTGGTCCATCTACTCTGCCATTTTTCTTATTTTAAATAAGACCACTATGTAAGGAATGTACGCACAAGAACTGAAAAAGCAGACCATATATACTCTTTCTCTGTCATCCAATACAGGTTACTGGTAACTTTGGGTAGGTGATCCGCCCCTTTAATTGTAGGCAGGAACAATTCTAGAATTGTATGAAGGGGGTGGAGCCTACTTTCCCTCCTTGGCTGCAGCTAGCCAACCAGCTCCAGAAAGATTTGTTCCTTGGTGAAGACACAGGCAAGCGAACAGTGATGCTATAGTTTTAGAAAAATCTTTTATTTTTCTGTTAAAAATGGAATACCACCATTTGGCGGACTACCATAACTGACAATGCCCGTAGATGTGCCTAGCTCACTAACTAGGTGCTTTTTGTGGACCTTAAGCCCTGGGGGTAGGATCTTGGCTACAAGTTCTTTCCTCAGGAGTTGCCCACGAGGCTTCTTCTTAATACATGGTAGTCTGTAGACAGAAGATCTGCAGGAAAGGTGAGCAACCCTTTGAGTGCTGCAGGTCCACATGTCCCACAGTGCCCCTCCGCACAGGGGTTTACCTTTGGAGTTCCTGTTGCACACTTCTGCACTCATTGGGTCTATCTGTATGTCTGTTGGGTGTTTTGGAGCATGTTTATGTGGTATTTAACCCTTTAGCTGCTGGTTTTGCATTTTTTTTGGGGGGGGTTCTGAAACTTTTCCTACTGGTTCAGTGTATCTTTGGGTATTCTAACATATTATAGTGATGTTTCATACATTTTTATTTAACTGTTTCAATTCTGTAAAATTTGCGTTCTGGTGAACTTTACCACATAGGCGCCATTGCTCCATTCACTGCTATGGGACTGTACAGTTTGGGATATATCTCTGCAACCGCTTAACCTAGCAAATTCAGAGATGGCTCTTTTTTCTTGTCTGCCCTTGCTCTGTCATCCGGTTCATGTTTCTAATGTGTTGGGGGGCTCAGGGGGTTTCGGGCACTGTTTGGGTACTTTTTCTGGGAAAACTACATTTCCCATGAGCGCATGCTTTGCGCGCTCGTTTCTGATTGGCTCCCTCCGCAGCAGCCATTTTGTGTTATTTCCAGAACGAGTATCCTACGCAGGGCTTGGACTCTCCTTCTCTCCTCTGCTGGTCATTTATGCCCAGCATGTTCTGATGTCCTTGAGAGTCTCCCAGGGACCTCCAACCATGCATTAAAGCCAGTTTGGGTGCAAGAGTTCAAGGTTGCTACTAGGGACCTTAGGTCTACATTGCAACTCTTTCCATCCCAGTTACAGGGGGTCTTCCGTTCCTGGCAGACCCCCTCCTCCGTCATGTCTTCCCTGCCAAAACCACAAGGAGTACCTGATGTATCAGATTCCTCTGAGGAGGAACTGCTGGTGGATTCAGATGTTGAGGAATGTTCTGCTGTGGGCTCCTCTCAGTTTTTTGGAGATCCCTTTGAGGCTGATACTGAGCCCTCGGCTGAGGGCCTGATCAGGGCTGTTTTGACTACCCTAAACATTCCCTTAGTTCAGGAGTTTCCTTCTTATCACTCTGATGTGTTTCAGGAGCCTAAAAAGCCCCTTGCTTGCTTTCCACCTAACTCCCCTCTTGACCGCCTTGTGTCTGAGGAGTGGAAATCTCCTGACAGGAAGCCTTCTGTGTCCAAGAAATTTGCCAAGCTTTATCCCTTCTCTGAGACACAGCTTGCTCAGTGGGTTCATTCTCCCAAGGTGGATGCTCCTATCTCCAGGCTATCTAAGTCTACTGCCTTGCCAGTTTCTGATGCGTCCGCTCTGTAAGACTGTACTGACAAGAAACTTGAGGTCTCCCTCAAGTCCATTTTTGCCACTGCTGGCACTGCCATGCATCCAGCATTCGCTGCAGCATGGGTGAACAGGGCCATTGCGGTCTGGACTGAACAGCTTACCCTGGCTGTCTGTCAGGGTGCTCCTACTTCGGATATGTTGTGCCTTCTTGCCAACATTTCTGAGGCACAAAACTGTGTTTCTGCTGCCTTATTTGATGCCATCCGTTTGGTGGTCAGGGTTTCCACCATATCTGTGGTTGCCAGATGGGCTCTTTGACTCAAGATCTGGTCTGCTGACACTGCTTCCAAGAAAGCATTGCTTTCCTGACCTTTTCAGGGTACTTCTTTGTTTGGGCCAGATCTTAAAGATCTGATCATTGAGGCCACTGGGGGTAAGAGTACCCTTCTACATTTTGGTCCCCAGGAAGAAAACGCCGCTTAAATGTAATCTGTGTTTTCGTTCCTTTCAGACTGAGACACATCCGACGAACCAGATGGCTCCCTCAGCTCCGCGTGCCTCCTCCAAGCCCAAACAGCAATGGAAGCCCAAGGTCTCCTCCAAGCCCAAGACTTCTAAGCCTTCTTCTGCATAAATTACAGAACCCAGGTCCCCACTCTGCTGTGGGTGGCCGTCTGGGAGGATTCAGTGGCGGACCCATGGGTTTTACAGGTGGTGGCGGAAGGATACAGGATCCCTTTAATCTCTCTTCCTCCCTTTCGTTTCTTTCCTTCTCATACGCCTCAAGGTGCGGAGAAACGCCGGCTGTTCAACGGCACTATTCAGGATCTTCTGGACAAGGATGTTCTAGAGCCGGTTCCAGTTCAGGACAGAAGTATGGGTTTTAACTCGGACCTCTTTGTCGCCCTATTTTGGATTTGAAGTATCTCAATTCATTTGTGATTCGGACTCATTATCACCAGGAGTCTCTACGGACAGTGATTGCTGCTATGTCCCTGGGAGAATTCCTTGCTTCTCTGGATCTTCAGGACGTGTATTTACACATTCATCCAGAGAGCCGGCAGTATCTCAGATTTGCCTGCAACCGAGGGCACTTTCACTTTTCAGCTCTTCCGTTTGGTCTGACTACAGCTCCTTAAGTTTTCAACCATGTCCTGGGAGCCTTAGTGTCTGTCCTCCACTGGGACGGCATCAGTTACTCCATACATGGACGACCTGCTTCTGAAAGCCCCCTCTTCGGAACTTCTTCATTAGCAGGTTCAGCTATGCATTCACGCTCTCACCCATCACGGGTGGATCATCAACGTGGACAAGTCTGATCTTGTCCCTTCCCAGCATCTGGTCTTCCTGGGCCTTCTCTTCGACACTCAGAAGAGCATGGTGTTTCTCATGGACAAGGTATCTCAACAGATTGCCCACAGGGCTTCTGTGGTCCTGGCTCAAGATCCAGTTCCAGCCAAGAAGCTGTCCTCTCTAGTGGGGAATTCATCTCCACCATAGAAGCGGTCCTGTTTCCCATGGACCACACCAGGGAACTCCAGAGGTTTGTGATCCAGGTGTGCAAGGGTCAGCTGGACCTTCTTAAGATGTCAGTGTCCCTCGCTCTTCATGAGTTTGTCGTGGTGGCTCGCCCTCTCCAATCTGTTGAATGGCAAGTCCTTCCTGGTATCTTTCTGGATCACGGTGACGACAGACGTCAGCCTCTCCTGGGTCGCCTGTGTGCTCAGGGTCGGTGGTCTCCTTCCCATCAACGTGTTGGAGCTTCCAGTGATATTTTATGCCCTTTGTCATTGGACATCTCAGCTAGAAGACTGTCCGGTCCGGGTACAGTCCGACAACGCCACGGCCGTGGCTTACATCAGCAAGCAGGGCAGAACAAGAAGTCTTGCTCTTGGTTAGAGGTCAAGACTGTTTTGTCCTGGGCAGAAGAACACGTTCCTGCAAAATCTGCAGTGCACATTCATGGCGTAGACCGCATCATGGCGGACTTCCTCAGTCGTCACACAGTGGACATCGGAGAGTGGGAACTGCACCCAGAGGTGTTCACCCTCATTGTTCAGAAGTGTGGTCTTCCTTACATGAACCTGATGGCGACAAGACACAACAGGAAGGTTCAGAGGTTCTGCTTTCGGTCGAGGGACCTTCTAACTCTGGCGGTGGATGCAATGTCCATCCCTTGGTTGTTTCCTCTGGCTTATATCTTTCCTCCCCTCCCTGCACAGGGTGTTACGTAAATTGAGACTGGAACGCTGTTCAGTCATTCTGATTGCTCCGTACTGGTCTCGCCAGGCTTGGTTTCCGGAGCTACTGGATCTGTCAGTGGCAGAGCCATTCCAGCTCCCTTGCCGTTCAGATATTCTGCTACAGGGTTACCTGTAGAAGGAGGATGTTCATCGGCTGGCTTTGACAGCTTGGAAATTGAATCCTCAATATTGAAGAAGAAAGGTTTTTCTTTTTGGGTGGTGGCTGCTATGCTCAGTGCCAGCAAACCTGTTTCTTTCAAGATCTACCATCGTGTCTGGTCGACTTTTCTATCTTGGTGTGCTGACAAGGACCTGTCTCAGGAATTTGACCTGCCTGCGGTCCTGGGCTTTTTGCAGGACGGTGTGGATAAGGGCCTCAGTTTGAGTTCCCTTAAGGTTCAGACTTCTGCTCTCTCTGTTTTCTTTCAGAGGCGCATTTCCATCCTTCCTGATGTCAAGGTTTTCTTCCAGGGCGTTACTCATACTCGTCCTGCCTTCAAGAATCCTGCTTCTCCGTGGGATCTTAACTTGGTTTTGGGCGTTCTTCAGCGCCCTCCATTTGAGTCTTTGGCTACTATTCCTCTACGCCTTTTGACGTGGATAATGGCCTTTCTCCTGGCAATCGTGTCCGTTCACCGTGTTGCGGAGTTACATGCTCTGTCCTGTAAACCACCTTTTTTGGTGTTTCATAAGGACAAGGTGGTGCTTCGCACTTCTCAGGAGTTTTTTTCTGAAGGTGGTTTCGGAGTTCCACATAAATCAGGAGATAGTGGTGCCTTCTTTCTGCCCTGACCCCACCACTGATGAGGAGAGGGATCGCCACTTGTTGGATGTGGTGCATTGTCTCAAGTTTTATGTACATCACACTGAGTCTATCAGTCAATCTGACACTCTGTTCGTCATTTCTAAGGGTACCAGGGCAGAAAGACCTGCATCCAAAGTGACTATTGCTTCTTGGATCAAGTTCACTATTCGTAAGGCTTACGAGTTGAGGAAGAATCCTGTCCCCTTTCGACTCATGGCTCATTCTACTATTGGGGCTTCTTGGGCTTACAAGAATCAGGCCTTTGCTGATCAGTTGTGCAGGGCTGCCACTTCATCGTCTGTGCACAGCTTTTCGAAGCACTACTGTGTTGATGTGCTGGCATTTGGCTGACGCCAGCTTTGGGAGGAAGTTCCTGGAGGCAGTCTTGCCTGTCTAGGATCGTCTTCACTTGGACATCTCAAAGTTACCAGTAACCTGTATTGGACGACAGAGAAAAGAGGATTTTAGTCTTGCCTGTTAAATCCTTTTCTCTTAGTCCATACAGGTTACTGGTCTCCCACCCTGTCAAGGGACCATGCTTGGCTGTCCTGTGCCAGACCGTGGGGGTCATTCTCACAGGAGTCTTCTTTCCCTTCCACTAGTCAATAGTTAGTGTCTCAAATCTTTCTGGAGCTGGTTGGCTAGCTGCAGCAAAGGAGGAAAGTTAGGTTCCACCCCTTGCATACAATTCTAGAACTGTTCCTGCCTACAATTAAAGGGGTGGATCGCCTACCCAAAGTTACCAGTAACCTGTATGGACTAAGAGAAAAGGATTTAACAGGTAAGACTAAAATCCTCTTTTCAAAAACGGGCAGCGCTATCAATATACAATATAGAAGTGCATCAAAGTAAGCCGCTTATAGCAAGTAACATTTCTCTGTCGTCCAATGTGGAACACAGGAACCATGTGGTAAAGCTCCATCCTCCAGAAGCAGGCAATGACACTCCACTCTTCCCTCCAACTTTACCTTCTTCCCCTCCTTTTCAAGTCACCTTCCTTAGGAAAAAGGTAAGCTAGCATTAGTTTTTTTATTATTTTTATGCTTAGACTAGTGTAAAAGCCCGTGTACATGGGCCAAAGTGCGTAAAACCACAGAACTAAGTCTCCCAGCATTCTATGTGTTTGGGCAGTGTCTTCTGTGCGTTTGGGTGTTGTCTACTGTGCATGTCTGCATCGGACAAATATCTGCATTTGGGCAGTCTCTACTGCGCATTAGTTCATCCACTTGCATTCGGGCAGTCTCTACTGTGCATGACTGCATCGGACAAACATCCATCTGGGCTTTTATATTATAGGATATGATGTTTTATAATCCCCATTAAGTATGCTCCCATATCTGGCTTACCGGAGTTGGATTGACCAGTTCACAGATATATTTCTGGACCATTTCCCTGTGGAGGTTGACTTTATTATAAATCTGTGTCTTGCTTCTGCATTTAAAAATGGGAGTGTGAAAACTACAGACTGGTAAGTTAACCATTTGAGTGTTATGGTCCTTTCTCTTATGTTCCTGCTATTATTTTGCACCCACTGAAATATGGTGGTCTTGCCTATTTCACACTCAACCTTTCTTTTGACTCCTGTGTTTCTAAAGGTGGCTGCTTATATTCTATGGGTGTTTAACCCTTTATGTACTTAGGCTGTGATTGCATTGTTGTTTCTCCTTCCATTAGAACCTTATTCCTTTTATATTGTCTTACATTTCTCTCTATATATATATATATATGAATGTTTCAGCCTTATTTCTGTAATTTCTTTACTTTATTGAATGGGGCCCGAGTTGTGTCCGTCTTTGTTTCATAGGCGTGCTTGGAAAATCTCTATATTGGCACATCTCTGCAGTCATTTCACTTAGACTGGTCAGAATGGGCTGAAAATGAATGAATGGGCCTACTCTACCGCATGGCCAGTGTGATGACAATGTTCAGACCACTTAAATTCACCATTTTTACACAGCTGGATAAGCACTTTTTGCTAGGCATATGCAATTGGAAACTATATTTCCCAGAATTCCCTATTTCCCGGGCTCTCAGGATTAGCATGAAACGTCTACCAATGACACAAAAAGGAGTCAACCATTCTTCCTCCCTATCTCTCTCTAGATCATGTTATCCTGGAAGAGTGGAAGACACCTGATAAGAGACTCTTCCTTAACAGACACATTTACAATCTTTATCCTTCGCAGATGCTGCCGCCCTTAAAATGATAGTACTATATGGAAATAAACGGAGCTCAGACCTTCGCTAGTGGTTGCACCATTCCCATCTAATGCTGGGAAGTCCATTTGTGATAATGGAATGGGTGGTGGTCAAGTGTGGAAAAGTTAGACTTTTGAAGTCGCTAACATCTGGACTTTCGTGTCTTCTACCAGATTGTCCACTTCTGGGGTCTTCCAACAGTGGATCTCATGGCTTCCTTTGAGTACTGAAAGGTTCCTCTGTTCTGCACCGAGAAGAATCCTCTTTTCTCTGTCGTCAAATGTGGAAAACAGGATCCTTGGGGAACGCAGACAGACATGCACACACACAGGCAGACACACACAGGCAGACACACACAGGCAGACACACACAGGCAGACACACACACAGGCAGACACACACACACACACACAGGCAAACACATACAGACACACACACAGTTTTAAGTGACAACCCACAAAGGAAGGGTATATGGGCACTGCTCTCTTAATCTTATTTTTTATCTTAGTATATGGAGGTGTATAATTTCACATTAGATGGTCTCCTATTTACCGGCTTCCTCTGTCATTTATTGCCCAGTTCCCATGTTAATTTTTTTGGACCTTAAACCAGTGGAGGTTGACTTCTTGACATCGCAAGGTTCTCTGGAAAAGCTTCAGCCTTTTTATGTGGCTGCGCATCACAGTCTGTGACTCAAGATCCAGTCGGCTTACCAATCTTCAAGGAATTCCCTAGTTTTCCTTCCTTTTGCGGGAAAACAATTGTTTGGCCCTGACTTGGAGAAGGTCATCAGTCATGCTATGGAAGAGTTTATTGCTGACTCGTGTCTCTTAAGCTGTCCTTTTTTCCTATAGAGATGTGTGGCTCTTGTTTCTCCTGCCAGTTTTGTCACACACTCTGAGTTCAACCCCTCAAGTCCCTCAGGCATATAAACACAAATAGATTTTGGCAGGCAGTAAGACTGTTTAGATTCCTAACATTGACAAGTCCATCTCTACATGACTTGTGGGGCCCAGGTCTCCCTCTGCTAGTATGGGGTCACTTCTGTTTTTTTCCAGGACACATGGGTGATTTCTGTGATGGGTCAGCGGGTTTTGTGGGTAAACTTGGAAGGGTACCGCGTATATTTGAAGTCCCTTCCCCCTCACCAATTTTTCTTGCCCAGAATTCCTCGGGATTCAGGGATGAGCCATCTGTTCTTAGATACAGACTCCTCTCTGCCAGACAAACAGGTGTTAGCCCCATGTTCCTCTACAGGAAAACTTCACCGGATCTTATTCAAATCTTTTTCATTCCAAAAAAAAACATGGTGGCTGCCATGCCATTTTGGACTTAATGTCTCAAAAATTTTGTGCTGGCCCCTTGGCTCAAAATGGAGTGGCTATGTGTCCAGTGAGTTTCTTGCCTCCTTGGACGTGCTTCGTTAATTTCTCTGAGACTCTTAAGTGGCATAACTTGTCCTTGGGCCTCTCCATGGATGCGGGCCCCTGTTCAGTCATGGGCCTGCAGTCTTTGACTGAGTGCCTGACTGCTTATTCTGCCCCTGGATCAGGAACTTCATCTGTTGGATGTAGAATATTGCTTGAAATACTGTGTCTTTGTCTAAGGTTACTATCACTTCCTGGATCAAGGCAACTAGCCGTCAGGCAAATGTCCTCAGGAAGAAATCTGTTCCCTTTCGAGTCATGATGCATTCCACCTGATTGGTGGGCACTTCTTGGGCCTATAAGAATCAGGCCACTGCTGGACAGCTGTGTAATGTGGCAAAGTGGTCATCTCGGCACACTTTCACCAAACACTATCATGGGGATGTTCTAACCTAGGCTGAGGCCAACTTTGACCACAAGGGCTTCAGGCTGTGTTGCCTGTGTGAGGGTCCTTCTTGCTTCCTTTTTTTCCATTGAAGATCTGTTTGTTTCTTGTTGTTTGGTGTGTAAGTTTGGTGGCTATTGACACCTGAGGTTCATGTTGTATCAGTTGGTCCTATGGAAACTGGTCTCTCTTCTCTTTTTCCCTTCCAGGAATCTTGGTAGATACCTTTGGTATGTGCCCATGATTCCTGTTTTCCACATTGGATGACGGCGAAAAAATAATTTTAGCGAACTTACAGTTAAATCCTTTTCTCTTAATCCATGTGGAACACAGGATTCTCACAGTGGCTTGATGGGTCCTCTTTGGTTCTCTGATCAGGGTATTTCCTTCTTTCCTTTCACTCCTGCTTTATCTTGGCTTTATTAGAAAAAATACAGCACAATGGTTGGATGAGCATCTCCAAAAACTCAAAAAGCCACTCCCTATCAAAACACCACGTCTTCTGTGGTGACAATATAAAACCGAATATGTAAACTGAGATATGTATGTATGTATGTATGTATGTATTCACAAGACTACTTTAATAAAAATATATGGATACAATTTAAATCTAAACGTAGGACGCATCAACAATACGCTCTCCCAGAATCCAACAAAAACTCATGCGTATATACGAGTAAAGTATATCAGATCTATAACCCAACAATATATGTATCAACCACATTTCCAATATCAATATCTACCACAGAGAATCGGCATAAATTGTCAACAACCCATGATATCGCACAGATCCAAGCATCATCTCCACAATATGTGGTGCTCACGTTCGGACAAACTGCATCCTCATCCCTCCTCACGTCAAATAAGGTCCCACTAAAAACAGAAAATTGGGGAACCTACCAGACTGAAGTGGAATGGTAGACGCACAATGTCCCAACTAGTAAGCTCCATCCAGTGGGAGCAACCTTGTATCGGATATAGCAAATCACGATGCAAACATTACAGTAATTCCACTGTGATGTATAATATTGCAATATTCGATGTTATGATCCTGGGATGTATTTATATGAAAAATAGTGAATACAAATGACTAAAATAACATCACACATCAAATTGATACCTATCCCAGTCGTTGAGAAAGTAAAAGTAGAGCAACGCCGCATCTTGATGCATCAAAGAGTTAAAATGTGTCAAACAACGCCGCGCAACCCACCTCAAGCAATCCCAATACACGCTATCTAGTCAGTATGTTTCACAGAAACTCCGTTCTGGTCCACATACTGACTGACTTACAAAAACAGGGCAAAAAACATAAGATAAAACTATAAAAAAAACTAAAAAGTCTAAAAAATGAAATAAAAATAAAAAATAGAAAAAAAAAAAAAAAAAAATCTTTCCCGAGTAGTATGTGTAATCCAGAACTCCAAAATCAATGTATGAGTAAATCTTGGCATATCGTCATCCAATATCAACTATGTATGCATAATCCAGCAATCACCTTTCATACGCCTTATTCACTCACGGTTACTGCAGTTTAGCGCGGTTCTCGTCGTCTTCCCCTATACCACTGGACTGACTGTATTCCAGGTGTTGGCATTATTCATCGCCACTTCAGGACATCTTAGCCCAAACACCCTCGTCTTCAGCTTATGTCATTAAGGATAATTCACTATACGCTATATAATTATCGTTCACTGCTGAATGTGGAGGTATACTTACCAACTCCAGGAATGCTGTCAGTCCAGCGGTATAGGGGAAGACTAAGAGAACCACTCTAAATTGTGGTAACCGTGAGTGAATAAGGCGTATGAAAGGGTGATTGCTGGATTATGCATACATATGCATAGTTGATATTGGATGACTATGTGCCGAGGTTTACTCATACATTGATGTGACCCTTTTTAGAGTTTTGGATTACACATTCTACTTGGGAAAGACTTTATTTTATAATTTTTTATTTAACTATTATTTTATTTTATTTTTTGCCATGTTGTAGATTTTTTTATCCTTTTATAGTTTTATCTTACGTTTATTGCCCATTTTGTTTGTGTATGTTAGTATGTGAACCGGAACTGAGTTTCTGTCAAACATACTGACTAGGTAGTGTGTGCTGGGATTGTTTGAGGTGGGTTGCTCGGTGTTGTTTGACACATTTTAACTCTTTGATGTGTGAAGACGCGGCGTTGCTCTACTTTACTTTCTTAACGATTGGGATAGGTATCTATTTGTTGTGTGATGTTATTTTAGTCATTTGTATTCACTACTGCTCATATATATTCATCCACGGATCATAATATTGAATATAGCAATATTATACATCACAGTGGAATTATCGTAATGTTTGCATTGTGATTTGCTATATCTGATACACAAGGTTGCTTACGAGTTGGGACATTGTGAGTCTACCATTCTACTTCGGTCTGGTAGGTTCCCCAATTTTCTGTTTTTAGTGGGATCTTATTTGACATGAGATGGGATGAGAATTCATTTTGTGCAAATGTAAGCACCACATATTGTGGAGATGATTCTTGGATCTTGCGATTCTCTGTGGTATATATTATTGATAATGAGAATGTGGTTGATAGGTATATTGTTGGGCTATAGATCTGATATACGTTTCTCATATATGCATGAGTTTTTGTTGGATTCTGGGAGAGTTTATCTTGGCTTTACTATAGGTTAAAACTCAGTGTGGTAGGTGGAAGTAAAGTGGAGGGAAGAGGGAGTCTCCACATCAGAGACCTGATTTTTAGATGTGCTCTGCCCTCAAGGGGAAGGGGACTTTACACCATGGTTCCTATGTTCCACATGGGCTAAGAAAACATATTCAATGGTAAGTTAACTAAAATTCTCTTATACATACCCACATCAACATTAGTTAACTTATGCATGAAAAGTTGGTAGGAGGCAATATCATAAGGGTCCTTCTTCTTGCTAAATTTGTTAATTTGTGCTGTGTGTGTAACTAGAAACTGCTGGGCCCCATTACAAAATTTAAAACTGGCTTCCTCCCTCACAGAATCTCTCCGCACAGTATCTGTCCCCTCATCAAATATCTAACCCCTCTTCCACCACACCATCTCTCAGTCTCCAGTTTCCCCCCCAGAGCCCGTCAGTTTTTACTTCTTTCCAGCCAGGGCTGATTCCAGTTCCACCCCTAAAATGTCCTGGATTATGAATTATTTTTACTGCAATACCCCAATTCACAGCCTGGCAAAAATAACGAAAGTAGTTAAAGTAATGAGGTAAGGAGATGAGGCACATGCATCACAGCAGTAGAACTTTATAATACAATGCAACTAGTTCCTCCTTCTGGCATACACTTCCTCTCTCTGCACCAGCACAGCCTATGCATGTCAGAAAGGAAGTCCATGCCAAAGGGATGAGTTAACCTGCAACTGTATCATGTTTAGAGGCTACAGATAACCCTCTGAGTTCTATAGAAATAGCCAATGCATTTTGACACCTCTCTAATATAGCACAAATCTCTCTTTTAGGTAAAGCTGAATGGACAGCCGATGCTTACGGTGCTCTCACCACGGTTGTTATGTCATGTAAGAATTTCAAAGTCAGGATAAAATCAGCAATGGCGCTCTCAATACCTTTAAAAAGAGAACAATATGGGAGCACTGAACAGTATTGCGATATTTGGAATGCTTTGGTTACAGCTTTGGAAAAGAGTGAAGACACAGAAGATTTTCTGGAGTTCAAATATAGTTCTAGTTTACGTGCACAAATATGCCAAGCATTAATACACCTGCTGTGCTTGGCAAACCACAAAGACCTCTCTTGCATTAGAAAAACTGTACTTGAAAAAGGGGACAAAATCAGAAATTATATATTGCACTATGTCAAGTCTGGAGTAGAAGAGAATGAAATGGAAAGAGAACGTCCTGAAAGAGAGAAAATGTTTCAAAGGGCAATCGATCATGTATGCAGTATCCAGAATTTATCAGGCATGAAAGAGGTTGTAGAAGTGACTTACTTAAAATCTATCTTAGTGAGCTGTGAGAAAGAAATTGATGCTTAATAAGAAGCAGTCTTCCTTCAACACTTGCCAGCATTTTTGTTCCATTACAACAAATTATTTTCATTATATATTAATTGTAATAGGGTTGTTTTGCTTTCTTTGGGAGGGAAGGGGGTCAGAAAATGCCACACTGAAAATAGAAGAATGTGTTTCCTTAAAGAATGGATTATATTCATTTGTCATATTAAATAACAACATATTTTTAGATTTAAAGGAGCAGTAAACTTTTTTTATGAAAAAATATATATATTGTAGGGATTTTCCTATTGATTAAAGTAAGGGTACTCCCACTGCCGAGAGATTTATATTTACAGAGTTGTTTAAACCCATGTTTTTTTTACATTAGCAGTGCCTTCTAGTGGTCAAATTCTAATTAGATTTCCTGTTAGATTCTAATGGAAAGGAAACTCAGAAAAGTAAGAGATGTACAGTTCTCCATAGAATGTGATAGAAACTGCCTGTCACTTCCTGTCAGTTAGAACTTCCAGGAAGTAAACACAGTAAATTTACTTCCTGATTATTTAAACTGCTATAAATTTTGAATAAAACAGCGATAGGAGTACCCTTGTTTTATTCAGCAGGAAATGCTGTGTAAAATATGTGTTTTCATAAAAAAAGTTTACTGCTCCTTTAAATTACTATGGAGTAAAATACTGATTAACAGACCTTTAAATGTATTTGCTCCTTCTTCATATGGCAATTTAGTCAGTCAGACCTATTCCAACCTTTAAGACAAAGGCTATATTTTGCTCAACCACACCTCAAATCTCAACCACACCCACTGAAAGATTCTAGAATTATATCTACATAATTTAAAATATAACTTTTATTCAAATATAAAAAATTATTCCTGTTCCCTGTACTTTTCATTAGATTTAATTGTTACGTTTTAGCTTAATGGATTATCTGTTAGTTGAGCATAATAAAGTGTTTGCCTCATTGGCTGAAATGGTGATCTACTTCATGCTACCATTTTTTAAATGGACATTTTTAGCAAGTAATAAATATATTGTTTGCTAAACCAGAAATAAAAATAAAAAAATCACTGTTTAATATCCTAAATAATTTATATTTTGGGTATTTGAATGCATTGGCTCAATATAGTAGAATGCAACTTAATTTAAAAACATTATACTTGATATTTCTTTTCTAATACATGAATGGTAAGCTATTACATTTTTATATTACGCTATTTGCTTTAGCAGTACACTACTCAGATCTTACAAAATATTGATCACAATGTCTATGTATTTTATCACTATAGATTTCAGTTTTTAAAAAGCATTTCAAATGTATTATGCATTTATTATAAATAACCTTATACTAAATAACAATAAGAAAGCTTAAGATATAATTTATTTGATGCTCCCCACTACATTTAAGAGTGACCAGTTATCTAGATTGTCACTACGAAATAGAACTACCACTGTGGAACACAGGAACCATGGGGTAAAGTTCCCTCCCACAGGAGGGCAGGGCACTTGCACACACACTCCACTTTACCCCCACCAGACATTCTTAGTTTTATAAGTTGCATCAATGAAGATGGCCAGGGCAAAGATACTCTTACCTTTCTTTATTTTTTTATAACTTATATGGGGCTATTCCACCCCCCATTAGACAGAGGCCTATTCCCTGTTCCTCCAGGAAGGATATGGAGCAGGGAGCAGACTTTTTCAACATGGGTCTGCTAGATGATGGGTTTTAGAACTTTACTTATCCATTTTCTTCGCTTCCCTTCCTATTCCATAGGAGAGTGAAGAGGATTCCAGTTTTAGAGTACATTTCCTTTGAGTATGACCCTCAGTATGTCAAGCAGCCACAATCTGAGGTCTGTGGTTTTCTTGCTAAACTTTGAACTCTGGCCTCTTTTTAAAGTTATTTTCTGTTGCATCCTATGTAGAACACAGGAACCATGGGGAGGGCAGGGAAATGACCAAAGAGCTTTCTGAAGTGGAAACTTGCATCCTGCACCACTTCTCCCCCGCCCAGACATGCTCAGTGTGAACAAGGCCCTCCCTGACGCAGCAAGGGCAAAGCTATTTTAAAGTGGAACTATCAAGTTCAAATCCCCCCCCCCCCGAAATCTAAAGATGTCCCCTAAGATGAAAAGCCATCTTCTCCTCCAACGATAGCAAGAGTGAGACCACTGCCATCTTGAATGATGGCCATGCAGTGGATTAGAATTTAATCCTTTGTAATTTAACCCAATGAGTGACAGTGGGATACCCCTCTGGCAATCAGAGTGTTAAATAACGTGTAGACTTGTTCTGGTTACTCCTCTTGATGTTGCACTCTGGACTCCGTTCCCTCTTACTTTCGCATCTTGCTCCGGTTGCTGGATGGGAACCTAAGAGGGAGCGGAGTCCAGAGTACGGCATTTGAGCATGGTAGAAAATAATGCAGCGTATAAATACTTAACAGTGAAAAGACAAATGAGGAGGAAACTGTACATCAAGCAATGATGGCATTGAAGAGCTGTAGAGGGAGGAGTTTTTGTGAACAAGGGACTTCCTGCAGCGGTGTGCTGTACAGTTTGTACCACAAGAGGAGGAAGTGGAGACGTCAGTGGGAAAGTGGAGACATCAATGGGTAAGTTTTAAAAATCTATCTCTCTTAAACTATTGCGATTAAAAACGAACAACCTATACATGATGTAAACCGTTACATCCAATGACCTAGATTGTCTTGGGGGTAAAAGTACTACTTTAATTAGTTTACTTTTTATTTTTCTGCTGTAAGATATAGGGCTGTATAATTCCCCATTAGGTGGGTTCCTATTCCTGGCCTCCTTTGGAAAGACTGGCTAGTGCACAGGCTTTTAGGACCAAGTCTGTGGAGGAAAGCTTGTTTTAACAGCCAGTTTACTCTTGTCTTCTCTGAAGGCTGTCTTAAAATAAGCACCTGAAGACTGAAGGTAGGATTTTCTACTGAGTTCACAGGTCCTGTGAGTAGGTCCCTACTTCTCTATCTGGCAGCCTCATTTCTATTTGGTTTGGTAGCCTGCAGGGCACTGTTTTGATGGGCTTGATTAGGCAGCACATCCATACAAACTTTAGCATTCTATGTTACAATTCTCTAGAACTAGTTGGCTTTTAACTCCTTGTGCTGTCTTGCTATGAGCATTCCATTTGTATGGGACTTTTAATTTGGGAACAGTATCTTTTTGACTGTGGTGCTTACTGGAAAGGCTTAGGCTTTCTGTGTGGCCTCAGGTTGCAATTTATGGCTTTAGAGTTGGTTAGCTGAGCAGTCCTCTAAGATCTATTTGGTATCTCTCCCATTTGTGGGCAAAAAGCTGTTTGACCCAGAATTGAACAATGTTATTAGTCATGCCACTGAACACATGAGTAAGTTGTTGTCTCAGGTTACTCCTAAATATTCCTTTTTTGCATGGAAGATGCATAGTTTTCATTACCCTCACCAGTATTGGCATGCCTCCAGGGCACTTCTTCCCACAGCAATCTAGGTGTGTTCCATCACAAAACTCAAGCAGAGTTGGGCAGACAAGAACCCTGTGCAGAAGCCCAAAACTCAGAAACCTACACTTACTTAAAGGTAAGCAGGCAATGTAATAAAGCGATGGGGAATGCAAGCAGGGCACTGGGTTGTATAGCTAGGGGCATTAGTAGCAGAAAAAGGGAAGTAGTCATGCCACTGTACAGATCTCTAGTTAGACCTCACCTAGAATATTGTGTACAGTACTGGAGACCCCATCTCCAGAAGGATATTGATACTCTAGAGAAAATTCAAAGAAGGGCTACTAAAATGGTGACTGGTCTACAGGAAAAGAAATATCAGGATAGACTAAAGGATCTGAATATGTATAGCTTGGAGGAGAGAAGAGAGAGAGGGGATATGATAGAAACATTCAAATACATGAAGGGATTCAACAAAGTACAGGATGGAAGTATATTTCAAAAGAGTAAAAACGTTAGGACAAGAGGCCATAGTCTAAAACTAGAGGGACACAGGTTTAAATGTAATGTAAGAAAGTTTTACTTCACCGAGAGGGTAGTAGATAAGTGGAATAGCCTACCAGCAGAAGTGGTAGATGTCAATACAGTGACAGAATTTAAGCATGCATGGGATAGGCATAAGGCGGTCCTTAACATAAGAAAAGACCAAGGACCAAAAAAGGTTTGAGGTTGTGTGTTTTTTATACAGTAGGAAATTGGGCAGACTATATGGGCCAAATGGTTCTTATCTGCCTTCAAATTCTATGTTTCTATGTAACACTCTTCAAGGTTGGGTCTCTCTGTTGGAAGGTGAAAATCAGTTATTTTCTTGACTGGTATCTCAGGCTTTAGTTCACTTCTCAAAAACGGTCTCTGCCTTGGAGGCAGTTGCTTTTGTCCAATTCCACATTGGGCAGCTGCAGCTCAAGAGTCTCAGGAATTGGTGCAGAGAACAATGTTATCTCTTTCTTGACATGCGTCTCTCCAGCTGGATGTAGTCAGACCTTCACTGTTGGCTTCAGGTTTCCCATCTGACTCTGGGTCATCCATTGGTTGTTCTGATCTTGGCTGGAGTCATGACAGATGCCAGTCTGAAGTACTGGGGAGCCACCTTTTGCTCTCATACTGCTCAGGACCCTTAGTCTGACAAAGGCGATAGGTCCCAGCTTCTTTTGGATCTACTGGTGCGGATTCAGTCTGAATATGCAAAGGTGTTATGTTAGCCACCAAGGAGGGACCAGGAGCTTGGTCAGATGTTGATTTGATTCTCTCTTGGGACTTGATCCAATAAGGCACTGTAAAACATAAGGCAAAAAGCATTACCGAAAGTTAGCCATGTCTCTGTAGTGCAGCTATGCAATAAGCTGTCTACCAGAATGATAGGTCAAAAACTTTATAGCTTTATAACGTGCATTGCACCTTTTATTTACCTCATCGTGCATTAATTTCAGTCACTAAACAATGCACAATATGTCAACTTCAAATGAAACAAGCTAATGGTCAACGTTATCTAGCAACGCTAAACTTAGTTAAAACAAGTTCAAAATCACAGCTAATCACAACACTCCAAAGTAACAAGTACATTCAAATAAATGTATATAACCCCCAAATAACTGAGACCCACTGTCTGTGTATCGAGGTTCTCAGAGCTACAGCACAGAGCCCAGGAGCGAACGGAAAATTTGAATCTAGTGCATAGCACTTTAAGGCGCTCTTCCCACACAGCCTCACTTGCTCCATTGACTTCTGTGGGACAGATTGCTTTGGGACGACTGTTTGTCAGACAGAGTTGAGAGCGGGCTCATTCATCTTGTCACCCCTGGGGCCACCCGGATGCACGTTCAGGCATTGCTGGTATACTGCAACTGGGAAAGACTACAACTCTCAGAATGCCCATTTCCCAGGCTTCCTTCTGATTTGGCTGATGTTTTTTTTACAGACGCCATCTTATCCTTCTTGCTTATACTATGCAGAAGTTTACCTCTCCTCCTCAGGTTAACCTTTCTCCTAGAATTATTATTCTAGGATACGGTATTTGGGTTTTTATACTGTTTTAAACACTGCTTCTGTTAGGATGTCGGATTCAAAGGGTCATGGGGCTAGGCCTAAGGCAAAGGTCTCAGGGGTGTCTATGACCCCCTTGCTTATTGATCCTCATGCCAAGCACGGCTCCCTAGAGAGTATTCAGGACCTCTGTGCCCTTCATGCACTGTGACCCCCACTATATCACCAGGACCCTCCAGCTTTGAACAAGAGCCAGTCTGGGTGAAACACTTAGTCTGCTATGGCACAGTTCCCCCTATACCTCCAAGGGGTTCTCCATTCTTATAAACTCCCTATCACCTTCTGGTCAGGAAGTTCATGACACTTTTGGGCCACATGGTGTCCACCATGGAGGCTGTACCTTACTCTATGGCGCACACCAGAGGTTCATCATCAGCTCTTGTCATGGGAATCTGGATCTGAGGGTCTCCCTGACTGGAGGTCCGACAGGATCTCCATTGGTGGCTGAGCAGGAGCAACATGGAGCAGGGGAAACTGTTTGTGATCCCAGAGTGGATCTTTGTTATGATTTATGCCAGCCTGAGAGGCTGGGATGCAGTTATGTCACTTGGGGATCCAGAGCAGATGGACCTTGGATGAATCCCTTGAATCAATGTTCTGGATCTCAGAGCAATCCAACTTGCACTGGTGTACTGGTCCCTTCAACTGAGGAGTCATCCAGTACATGTCCATTTGGACAATGCCACTACCATAGCCTACATCAACAAGCAAGGAGGCACTCAAACCATTCCCACTTGGTCTTGGCTTGGGCAGAAGTCCATGTTCTGGCTATCTCCACCGTGCAAGTTCCAGGATTAGACAACATCCTGGTGGACTTCCTCAGTCGCCCAAACATTTTTGCCCTGTGGTCGTGGTGGTGGGGTCTTCCTCAGATAGATCTGATGGCCACCAGGAATAATAGGAAGGTGCCAACATTTTGTTCTTCTTGGGGAGAATCCTCTGGCCTTTGCCACGGACCCCTTGTCGATTC
>CM074719.1:243096045-243248545 GCA_037306005.1 Rhinophrynus dorsalis | reverse complement strand
AACCCATTGCTGGATAAAATAAAGCAGAGAAACAGCAGTTTAGACAACACACAGCACATAGCACATGTCCAGCAATAGCAAAATTAACCCCTGCAAAGCTAAGCAACAACATCTACAATGACCATGCTCCAAAAACAAGTCACAGACAAACAACAAAAACCTAGCAACAACCCAGGACAAGGGCTTCACAAAGCAACACAACACAATCCCACACACCATACCACAGAACAACAGGGGTTAACACTCAACAACACATATGTACACAAAACACAACACGCACACCTGTCAATAACAAAGCAGCCCAAAATCACCAGTGCAACATCAACAGCAAATGAAGACACAACATGCACATCACACACACACACACACACACACACACACACACACACACACACACACACACACACACACACACACACACACACACACACACACACACACACACACACACACACACACACACACACACACACACACATGACCAGTTACAATAAATTACATTAGCAACAAGAGACACACCAGCAAACACCTGGACAACACACCCGCCCACTGGTCACTCATGTCTTCGCCTGGACAACACCCCACCACTGTCTCAAAGGGACAGCTGTCAGACATGGCATGTTTACAGTGAGACTACTCAGACAGATATTACAATCAGTATGTTTACATATTTATTTCTGTGAAGACAGCACAGACCAAGGTGTGCAAGGGCTAGGAATCCCCATCCTCCCCTAAGCGCACCTGTTCAACAGCCTTCACCTGTTGCAAGTGATGATGCTCGGGCTGTAGAGCTACACAGAAGCCCATCCCCACCTGGAGGACAACGCCTGCCAGCTTCTGCAACAGGAAGTCCCACAGTTGCTGCAGGGACCTGTGGAACAGCACAGGGATGACAGATGACCACCAATGCCCAGGATATAATGCACAAGGGTCACTCTACTTGGAATGATGGACGCTGAAGTCAGAGACTGCTACAGGTTGACTTTGCAAAGCATCATCAACCTATATGAGGTGATCAACAATGACATCACCCCCATTTACAGCACCACTGTGCAGATCGCAGAAGCTCATGTGTGCCATCCATTTCATGGCAAGTGTATCTTTCCAGTCCCCAGGAGGCTATGTATCTGGCATGTTCCAGGCCACATGTTCAAGGGCACTGGCTCAGATGTTGGCAGCCCTTAAGAGGAAGGCCAGGCCCTACATCCACTTCCCCACCACTGACATCGAATGGACACATGCCAAACAGGACTTTTACACAAGGGTAGGAATTATCAGGGTTATGGGTGCCATAGACTGCACATGTCTGTACATCAACAGGAAGAATTACCTTTCCATCAATGAATGATGGTGTGTCCTGCCACAATGATGTTAACCCATGTTTGTGCCTCCTATCCTGGCAGCTGTCACAACTTCTACATTCTCAGGCACTCCTCCGTCCACAGGGACTTTGAGAATGGGACCTATACAGGAGGATGGCTTTTGGGTGAGTCAACAAACCAAACACCACACCACATCCACAGGTGCACGCACACAACTCATGTAAACACAGCTTAGTATGGTCATGATACATAAGTAGTACATCATCCATATAACCTCTGCTCCCTGTCTCAACCTATCACTCTCTGTCCATAGGGGATGCCGGCCATGAGTGCAAGTCATGGCTGCTCTCACTATTAACCAATCCAAACACACCTGCACAGAAACCCTATAAGGGGGCTCTGCAATATGCACCTTGAAAGGCATGTGACATCATTCGCTTCATTGTTAAATGGTTGCATCTGAAATATCACTTGTCTGCACACCTCATTAAACATGTCGGCTGTATTAAAAAGGCGACATGAGAATGTTGCGCTGCATATAAGCATGATATTCTCATATTGTCTCGTTAAATGACGCATACCAGATTTTATTTGTAATGGCCGTCTTTCCCTGCCCAGGACAGCAGCTGTCGCTCTAATTCGAGTGTCACTGGCAGCTCCTGTCTCTCTTCTCATCGGTTGGGCTGCCCCCCTTGCTGTTAAATGAGGCATACTCCAGGGAGGTGCTGGGGGCGCTGTCCGCTGGCTCACTCCAAGCTCACTCCAGCTGATCACCCTCTTCTCGGGTGAGATCAGGATTTCCACGTATCCCAGCTCTGGCACTGTCCTCTCTTTGAAGTGTCCCTGTGTGCCGAGGCTGCCTGTTGCATGGCTGCTACTTCTGCTTGTGGTGGCTGCAGCCAGGCACTGATCTGTCCATCTGACTGGCACCGGCTGAGCACAGCAGCGGCCCTGGCCTCTACTCCCAGTATATAGGTAATGCACATGGCCTCTACCCCCAGAAATGAAGGCAATACACATAGGAAATTCTTCTTTTCCTGAATGGGATTCACATGTCACCCTGGGAGCCTCTTTTAAGTGACATTGAGAGAGTGGCTGAAGAAGGGGGGCTGATCTACAAATGTTCTGGGTTTCTGGCCATAAAATCTCAAACAGCAGCCCCCGCTCTGGTCCCAGTGTCACTGGCAGCTTGTGTCTCTCTTCTGTGTGCTCTGAAGCAGGACTGGTGAGTGAGACAGGAGCTGCCAGTAACACTCGAACCAGAGCGACAACTGCTGTCTTGGGTAGTACAAATAAAATCAGGTATTCACAATTAATGAGGTGACATGAGAATCTCGTGCTTATATGCAGTGTGACATTCTCATGTCTCCTTTTTTAATCCAGGCGACATGTTTAATGCCGCGTGCAGCCACGCAATATTTCAAGCGTAACCATTTAAATGGATACCCCTCATCCTGACGTGTGCAATACTCCACAACATAGCAGTAGAGACACGTCTAGTTGAAGATGTTGAGCCACAAAACCCCATGGAGGTCCCTTTTCCCATTGCAGAGTATAAGGATACGTTGAGAGGGGTGCAGATACGAAACACACTCATCAGCATGTTGTAATCAATTGACCAGGCTAGTGGCTTCTTCATGATTCTGTCTTGTAGCCAAACACAACACTGAGCTCAATGCATAACCTCTGATTAACACTTGTGTGTGGTGGATTTTCCCTCATCAGAGTGTGAATCCCAGCATATCTGTTTTGATAATCTATCCTGCAAGTGAATTAGCCAACACATATACATGGTTAGCCAACACCTCTGGATGGAAATATATTACAGTGTGTGTGTCTTTGTGTCCCATACTCTGCAGGGGGGGGTGGAGGTGAAGTGGTCCCTCTCCTGGCTCCTCAGGGGCTGTCAATGGGTGAGAAACCATAGAGTATGTATGATGTGATTAGTAATCTAAGCTATGACAGGACGGCTGCAAGGCTATGGCTTTGGTTAACACATGTATCCTGAGGAGTGGAGAAGGCAAGGAATACCTCCTTGATTTCCCCACTCTTCAGGATACATGTGATAACCAAAGCTGAACAGTCACACTTCAACTGACACAATCACACTAGGGACTCAGAACACATCAATGCACTATTGAAAAAACAATACCAAATAAGTACAAACCATGTCAGCAACACAAAAAGACACAGCAAGCACACAAACAACATAGACCAGGGAACACCACAACACAAGCAGCTGAATGACACATCTAATACACACACACACAAGGACAGCCACAACAAACACATATCCAACATGGCATGGTTGAGCCATGGGTATCACGTGTATCCTGAGGAGTGTTGATGGCAAAGAATACATCCTTTCTATACAAACTATTCCTGATACATGTAATAAACACAGCTGAACCATTACTGTTCTACTGAGACAAACTCACTGCTTGCACAACACATAGGCATAGAATGCAAAAACACTAGGACCTGAAAACACACCAATTCTCTTCCTTGCCATCCCCACTCCTCAGGATACGTGTGATATCCAAAGCGCAACCATACCATGTTGGATGTGTGTTTGTTGTGGCTCCCCTGGTGTGTCCTGCAGCTGCTTGTGTTGCGGTGTTCCTTGGTCTATGTTTGTGAGCTTGCTGTGCCTGTTTGGGTTGCTGACATTGTACTTGTTTGTCTTTGTTTTTTCAATGGGGCATTGATGTGTTCTGAGACCCTAGTGTGTTTGCTGTTGAGGCCTGTGTATTGTACATGCAATTGGTTTGTATCAGTTTCAGTGTGATGTGTGAGCTGACCCCTGTGGAAATATGCAGTGTAACTCTGTTGTATTATGTGCATCTTCTGTCAACCATTTGAGTGCCAGGGGGGTAGCCAATACGTTGTCAGTCACTCACTTGCATTCACTGACTCACACTGTCAAAAATAAAAGATAAATGTGTGTAATGTGTTATAAACAAAAAAGCTATGCGTGCGTGTGTTTGTATGTATGTATGTATGTATGTATGTATGTATGTGTGTGTGTGTGTGTGTGTGTGTGTGTGTGTGTGTGTGTGTGTGTGTGTGTATATATAACAAGTGTGCAAAGGTGTATTATTTATTGCTGTTGAGGTACCATCTCTCTCTGCTCCAAACTCCTCCTACCTTGCTGCAATGTATGCTTCTCTCTCTCTCTCTCTCTCTCTCTCTCTCTCTCTCTCTCTCTCTCTCTCTCTCTCTCTCTCTCTCTCTCTCTCTCTCTCTCTCTCTCTCTCTCTCTCTCTCTCTCTCTCTCTCTCTCTCCTTCCTCTCCTCCCTCTCTCTCTCTCTCTCTCCCTGTGCTCTAGCTTGCAAAAACTCAAAACACAGACAAGGTATGTCCGTTATTTTGGGATACATAAAGGTGTATTTGAATGTACTTGATAATTTGTTGTGTTGTAATTGGCTGTGATTTTGAACTTGCCTTGACAACAATCAGAGTCACTATATCACATTGAAAGTTAGCTTTTTCCTTTAATATGGACATATTGTACATTAATTATCATCTGTTTTGCCGCACGTCAAGGTCAGAAAATTGTGAGACAGGTTTTGAATGTAAGTACGTTTTTCAGGCCTGCCTTCATTAGCCATTCTGGTAGACTGAGAATTGAATACTCCGTAATTCAGATTTGGCTTACGGTCATTGGCCTTTTTTGCTTTAAAGGCTGTTTTATCAGCATGTATTGAATCAAGGCCATAGTGAGATTGGACCACTCTCCTCGTGGTTGTTTTGTGTGTCATATCTTTTAGCTGTTCATGCGGACAGCAGTATACAAGAGATTGATCGACTGGCTTACAACCATCTGTGTTGGGGCAGTTATAATATCCCTGCAAGTGTTACTGACTACTGATGTAGTAGCTAACACTCAATGTGAGTATCCTTCTGCAATGATTAATTAATAACTACTTGTGGCATACTACACTATGGGACTCTCCCCATTGTGTCTTTTTTGTATTATTTTTCTTGATAGTACCTTTGTGAAAACTCTGCAGACCACTGGCAATAGGCTTATTGGTTGTTTTTTTTTTGTTTTTTTAAATCCTCCTTATCACGTCTTTTGTGAAGTAAGATGACTTCTGTGTTTTTTCATGTTTCAGGCACTTTGCTGAGTTGTAAGTATTTTTAAAATAATTAAATGTGTCTGTATGTGTATATAATACATGGTAATATCTAACAGCAGTTGATGCACAGGAAATGTGTTCTTTCTAACTCTCACTGAACATCATCATACAATGAATGACAGAAGTTATTTTTTTCTCTTTGTAGCAGCTCTGCTGTATGTGTAGAATGCAGACCGGATTAAGGCCTGATTGTATTGGCTTTGATACTTATCACGTTTTTTTTTTTTTTGTTTTATTTTTATTTTTTTAAACAATTTATCCATGAAAATCTGCTGGATAAAACCTGTGTACTTAGTGTAGCAAACCGGCCTGCCTGACGATTCCTTGCCTGATTCCTGAGCCGCGTTACGCCCCTTGAGCACCGTTCCAGTGGGATTGTGTTTCCCAGAGCTTTTGCCATCTATCTGTTAGCCTGACAGGATTTCCCTCCAGAATCCCATCTCCAGGTCAGTGTCTTTCACCCCGGTACTCAATTTTTGGGTGTCTGGGCTTTCCAGGGGATTTTCAGCTACCAGGTGGCCTTCGCTCGCTAGCTACACCCGCAACTCTGTGCACTCCAGCCTTCGCTCCCCCCTGCAGGGGAGTTTGTACTGTTAGTAGTGTTGCCATCCGGGTCTGGGTTCCGGCTCAACCGGGATCAGACATCTGGCTTCGCGGCCAGCAACTTTATCCGACCTCGGCCGCAGCAAGGCCTCGCTCCTGATAGTCCCCCGCTCACAAGCTCCGATCCCCAGCAACGCTCCCAACACTCACTTCCTTGCAGGAAGATACCTATGCCGTCCGTGCACGTTCAGGTCGTGACAGTCCCTACAAGTAGTTGGATGTGTGTGAGGCTTGTGGAAGCAAGCATGGTGTTGCTGATCTCAGTGAGGTTGTGGGCTAGGATCCAAGAGTTTCCTTCACAAACCATAGGTTGGAGAAACCCCTTGACATGTGAAAAGTGAAGGAAGACAGAGGGTGTCTTTCAGTCTGCACTGATCACCAGTTGTGGTCATATAGGTAATCATTGCAAGAGGGACTTGATTGTGGTGCTCCCCAACAAGATCTAATAAAAGAAATGTGAATTTATGTAGAAAAAAAGATTGTTCTCAATTTCTATCACAAAAATGTTACATATAAATCTGAATGTAATAAAATAAATTCAACTTCAATATTAACATGTGGGTTAAAGTGGACGTTTCATCTTGATTCAAGTTTTCATATTTTTAAACAACTTTAAAAACTGTCATTTTAGCCAAAAGACCAGTAAATGTACAGTTAAGGAGATATTCATATTTGTTACCATATGTGAATATAATATATGCTAATTGAGGTACCTGTCTTGTACCAGTGACGCTTCACATGCTAATTAAGCTTTTCAGTGACATGTCATATGCTAATGAATCATTTTAAGTGATGTATAATGTGCTAATTAAGGTTTTCAATGGTGTTTCATATGCTAATGAAGCTTGGTGCAGTACCAGGATATTTTCACTTTCACTTTTCCCAGAAATAAAAGTGTGAATATCTCATAAAACATGACATGTAGGCAGATTTCAATGACTTTTTCAAATATGTAAAAACATTGCCTTATCCTGATATTAAAGGAATGCTAACATTCTGGGTTTATATACACAGTTTGCTTTAACATAGCAATCTTGATAGTGAGTCTCAGAAATATAAGTGATCTGTTGTCTGTAAACTTGCTGAGAAGGTAATGACCATTCTGAACACAAAGTCCAAAAGAAACTGTTAAAGGTTGATGAATAAAGCACCTGTACCGGATGCATACTCCCAAGGGTACTTATGGAATTTAAGTCAGTAATTGCAAGATCCTTATGCTTAATATTTATTGATTCTCTTTCATCAGGCATAGTGCCATGTGATTGGAGGAAAGCTGATGTAGTACCATTATTGAAAAAGTCAAACAATCTAAACCAGGAAATTATAGACCTGTGAGCTTGACTTCCATAGTGGGTAAAATAGTAGAAGGGTTACTAACTGATAGTATTCTGCACTATTTGGTGGTCAACAATATTATATGTAGGAGCCTGCATAGTTTTATAAAGAATAGATCATGGCAAATTACTTTACTTGCATTTTTCAAAAGGGTGAGTAGTAATTTGGACAAGGGTATTGCTGTTGATGTAGTATACTTGGATTTTGCAAAAGCCTTTAATACTGTGCCTCACACAACAGGTTACTGCATACATTAAAATGGTTTGGTTTGGGAGGTGATATCTGTTCATGGATAGTGAACTGGTTATATGATAGATGGCAAAAAGTTGTTTTAAATGGAACTTTTTCAAGTTGGTCTAAAGTTGTAAATGGAGTGCCATATGCTTCAGTCCTGGACCCAATCATTTTTTTAATTTGCTAATTAATCCTTAAGGTTACTGTAATTGCTCCAAAGTCTATGAAATTGTCAAAAGGTACATTCTCTAGAGATTTGCATTTGTGGCCACTGTCTGCTCTAATATATTGATTAGAGGCTACAGGTTTTCAATATATTTTTTTTTTACTATTAATTTGGTTTGCTTCCCCAAACTTTTTATGGACCATTGGAAGGCACATAACATATGGCTTATCAATCGGTGGAAGGCAATCTCGTGTTCTATGGTCGCTATATTGATGATATCCTCATGATATAGAAAGGAAGTCAAATTGGTCTGAAGAGGATGATCAAGGACTTTAATAGTAATGATAGGGGGCTTATGATTTACAGTCCAAATAGGAAAGAGACAAATTGAATTTCTGGTTTTAATGTTATCATTTAGGGAAGTAAACCAAATTAGTAATACATACATTGAACTTTAACCAATATATCAGAGCAGACATTAGCCATTAAACGAGACCAGCGGCATCTCTCAGACCTTTATGGTTTGAGGGATATCCACATTCAAAGTTCCCTCTCCTTCTCTCTCCCCTGACATCAGCGTTATAGCTGACAGTAGGGGAATCCAGTCCGTGACCAAGAGGCCACTCTGCAGCAGTGCTGAGATTGCATTATAGAAACAGAAATCCCTCACTGAAATGGTCTTCTACTTGTGCTTGGTTTGCAAGCACACGTAGAAGACCATTTCAGCGAAGGATTTCTGTTTGTATAACTCAATCTCGCCACTGCTGCAGAGCCGCCACCGGTCCTGGGGAGAGAGAAGGAGAGGGAACTTTGAATGCGGATAGCTCTCAAACCATAAAGGTTTGAGAGATACCGCTGGTCTCGTTTAATTCCAATTTTTAAGGGCTATAACATGAGGGATAGTAAAAATGAAGTATAACTTTCCCTTTGCAAATGGCTAATGAATGTACATTTTGAAGAATTTCATAGACTCCGGCACAATTACAGTAATCTTGAAAAAGAGCGTGCTTTTTTTAAAACACTTTTTAGAAAAGTGCTGTGGGGGGCATGTCCTAGCATGCATCGAGACTGACAGTACATTAGTGGAGCTCCTGTGTGGCTGGGGTTTATTCAGCCGATATCGTTGGGAATTCTTACTTTCCAGTTTCTATACTCTTAGCGGAGATGTCGGGTCAAGAGAATAAGAGGCAACAAGAACAAATGCTTACATTTCTGACCCCTAAGTAAAAGAAGAAAGCACAGAAGCTCTCTGGCATTCTCTCCCAAGATGGCGCCCATGAGGCATATGACGACGAGGATATGTCGGAGTTGGACGACACAGCCTCAACATCTTCCTGGCATGAAAACCCTCTGGTAGGAGAACTGAAAAGCTTGCTAAAATCATTGAGAATGCAAATTAAAGGGGATGTTAAGGCGATAGCCAATGACCTCAGGAAGGACATTAAAGAGATTGACGAGAGAACACAGCATATAGAAGACAAACTTGATGAAGTAGTCTACTCCTACAACGCTTTATCTAATAGCCACGTGGAGCTTGTGAAGGAAGTAAAATTCTTGTGTGCAAAGATTGGGCACCTGGGGGGACCATTCCAGGTGAAATAATGTGAGAATCCATGGTGTACCTGAAGATATACAGCCTACAGGTCTCAAGGCATAGAAGCAGAAATTCTTTTCCAACCTTATTGCCTGACTTTTCTGTCCAAGACTTTCTGATAGACAGGATCCACAGGCTTCCTAAGCCCAGGATTCTACCCCAGGAGGCCTCCAGTGATGTGATTTTGCTGTTCCATTACTTCCACGTTAAAGAGGAGATACTGCGGGCAAGGAGATTATTGGTGGCCCTACCGCTCATACTCTGACATTCAACTTTTTGCGGACATATCTGCAGCTACCTTACAACATCGACGCCAGTTTCATTATGTCACCGCACCCCTTCGGCAAGCTGACATAAAGTATAAATGGGGCTTCCCTGTGAAACTGGTGGACACGAGGAACGGCACATCGACTACCCTTAGCTCCCCGGAGGAAGGAGTCCGGAGCATCAGTTCCTGGAACATCCCAGTTGAGACCCCATCGGGTCCACAGCATATGCCGAGCCTGAAGGTCATGAGAGACTGGTCTGTATCGCCCACTGCTCCAGCGATTGCAAGATTACGATCACCATCTACGCCTGGTTCTTCTAATGGGTGATGTACTCTGGCATGGTTTCCAAATTATAATGTTTGTTCTGCTGATTTCTGCTGCAGGACCCTCATGGCCTGGCTTCTACTGAGCCAGTGCTGAGCCCTTGTTTTGAAATTGATCTACACTGTTAATGTGTTTTCTTGTACAGTGCAACTTACCTTACTTGGCGAATTGCTTGTTGCAATTCAAAGTTGTGGTCTTTCCATGTTTTTGGTGTATGCATCTTCCTTTGGTTGGATACCGTAGTGAGTTGCACTGCTGTGCACTGTAGGTATTTTGCAGCTACTTCTACACTGGAGACTTGGGGAGCCGCAATTTGTTCATTTGTTTCATTTTCTTGTTACAGTATTGTTTGCAGATCATGCACCCATACTCTTGGAACTCTCTGAACAGTTTACCCATAACTGTAAGGGTCAGTGGAGGATTAATGTGCTTTCTATGCCCGACACTAGGATACATGTGGAAAAACTGTTTGAGGTGTATTTTGTTCAGAATGATCAACTGGGGTCTTCGTCTGAGACTTTGTGGGAAGCCTACAAGGCTGTCTTGCAGGGACATTTTATTGCTTATGCTTCCGTCGAAAAGAAGCGGAGGGATGGGAGATGACACGACTGACACAGGACCTAGCCTCCTTGGAGGCCTTAAATAAAGTTCATCCTACGAAGTCTAGGAGTAGACAAATGTTAATACTTAAACGGCAAATTTCTGATATCCAACTGGTTCACATGCAGATGATGCTTCGGTGGCTACAGAAACGCTACTATACCCTGGGCAACAAAGCCGGTACTTTATTGGCGCGGTGGCTTAGGAAACAGGGGCCTAAGAGGGCTATTTTTTTGTTATTTCACAAAGTAGAATTAAGATTCAAAATCCTGCTCACATTCCAGAGACTTTTGCACAATATTACGCCTCTCTATATAATATTGAATCTGATCCTTCTACTGCAAAACCTTCCCCTCAGGATTTTACTGCTTTTCTATGACAAGTTAAACTCCCCCAGATTGACCAAGCCCATTTTAAGCTTCTACTTCAAGCCCCCATCACGAAGGAGGAAATTAGATCCATTATTATGACCTTACCTCGCCAAAAAGCTCCGGGTCTTGATGCTTTTTCCAACTCATATTATAAATATTTCAGTGCCATTTTGTCACCGCATTTGGAACAACTTTTTTGAGAGAAAGAGGGGTTGCTTTCCATCTTCTACATAGTCAGCACACATTTCCACACTCCAAAAACCGGAAAAACCTCCTACCCATTGTCCTAACTTTTGGCCGATTTCCCTTTTGAACACAGATTTATGCTAAGTTGTTAGAGATCAGAATGAAAAATATCTTGCCTTTCCTGCTGCACTATGATCAAGTCGGCTTTGTTAAAGGTCGACAGGCCTCAGACAATACAAGGAAAATGGTGGATATGATTGAATCTGTCACCTCCGAGAGAATCGAATGCCTTCTTTTGGCAATTGATGCGGAGTTTGATCGCCTTCACTGGTGGTACCTACATGCAGTGTTGAAAAAATCTGGCTTTCCCCCAGCTTTTGTCAAAGCTGGATTCTCTTTATACTCTTCTTCAACTGCTAGGGTTTCTTATGCTGGTTTATTTTCCAAACCATTTAGTATCACGAATGGGTCAAGACAGGGATACCCTTTGTCCTTGGTTCTTTATGTTCTGGCTCTAGAACCATTGGCTGAATTGATTAGGTCACATTCCCAGATAAGGAGGTACAGGTTTAAAGATATGGAGGTGAAGCTTGCTTTATTTGCCAATGATATCCTTATAGCACTGATTCACCCTGAATCCTCTCTTCCTCATCTTATGGCCGCTCTACAACTCTACAGCACAGTCTCTTACCAAAGGGTTAACCAAGCCAAGACCCAATCCCTTCCTATCCACATTGAGAAGCCTACTCTGACTGCTTTCCAATTGAGCTTTTACGTGGAGACCAATAGTATTTCATATTTGGGGGTACATGTTATGACAGACCGAGGCCCCTTATTCTCTACGAATATGAGATGTCTCTGGGGTTCCATGAGACAAGAACTCCAAGGGTGGTCTCAGTTAATGTTGTCCTGGCTGGGCCGAATAGCATCTATAAAGATGTCAGTTCTGCCTAAATTCCTGTATATGTTTTGAACCTTTCCTATTCAGATTCCTTTAAATTTCTTGCAAGAGGTTCAAACAGAATTATTGAGATTTAAACATGGTTTGCGGCATTCTAGGGTTTCAAACAAATGGTTGCTTTCCTGTACGAGGAAAGGGGATTTGGGAATTTCCTCCCTACTCTACTACTATAGGGTGGCCAGAATTGCCCAGAATGTTCTTTTCCATGCCAACCCAGAGCAAATTGCTTGGGTGGACCTAGAGGACACTCAGTCTTTTTCCCATCGAATTAGTGACTTGCGGTGGCTCCCCACTAAACTACAACTGGCAACATCCCACTTCCTCTCTGGCTCTAAACTGTCTCTCAGTATTTGGTGCTTCTATGCACACCATATTGAAGAACTGCGGCAGTTGACTCCTGCCACCCCCATACAGACGCTGGACTTCTTGATTTCCCATACTAACTTTTGCTCTTGGCGGGCAGCTGGGATTTTTTCTGTGTATGATTATTTCTGATGCTCTCTTCGATCTTACGAAGACTTACATGGTTGTTCTGGTCTTCCAAAGGTGGACTTACTACTACTTACAGCTACGCCATTCACTTCAGGCTTCACCACTTTCTTGGTCCTGGCCTATTCCTTTTTTACATAAACTAATAATTTCATGCATGAAACCACTGGCCTTAACTGGATCTCTGTCACTCTGTTACGAAACTTTGATGAATGTGAATCTTTCTCCAAAACTTCCTTTATGCTATCTTGGGAAAAGGAACTGGGTCGCTGTCTGTCTATATCACAGTGGAACAAAGCCGTCTCTAATCTTACATGGCTCTCCCACTGTACCAGCCACTTGGAGCTCTCTAGGAAGATTTTGTTTAGATGGGATCTCGTACCATTCCGCTTGGCCCATATATATCCAGCCACTTCCAGTCTGTGTTGGAGGTGTTATTTGGGGATGGGTACCATGGAGTATATCTGGTGGTCCTGCCATAGCCTGCAGTCTTATTGGGTTATGGTCTATTCCTTGTTGTCAGCCTCCATTCCCAAACACCCAAATCTCCAGAATTGGTACTGTTCCATATATTCCCTCCCTCCCATTTCATTTACAAGTACTAGCAGGTGAGATCCTGTTAGTGGCAAAAACTCTCCTTGCTCAAGCTTGGAAGTCAGAGATTATTACAACCTACAGTAGATTATTCTCTCAGGTTTTGATGAACACTCAGACAAGACTTGTAAGGTTAAAATATCTTTATTGAAAATAAAGAATGAACAGCATAAACGTTCATACCCACACAGGGCCAGAATAAGACGGTACAAGTACTGTCTACAATACACAGTGGTAGGAAGGTACAGGTTGTCAGCAAAGAACAAACAAGCGGCAGGTTCCCTAGCGAGCTAGGGTGAGGGAAAGGCAGCAACCTGCTGATGTTACACAGGACCTTAGAACCCTAGAACTCTAGGGATGACTGGAAGCCCAAGACCAACGGATACTGGCAACTTAGCCCCTAGAACACTAGGGTAACCACTGGCACACTGACCATGAGTACTGGCAGGAGGACCCTAGAACGCTAGGAGTCCCAATGCTCTCAACTGGCGACACAGAACCTAGAACGCTAGGAGTCCCAAGGCTCTCAACTGGCGACACAGACCCTAGAATGCTAGGGTTAATCGGAGGCCCAATTATGGATGCTGGCGGCAAGGACCCTAGAGTACTAAGGTATAGGGAGGCCCAAGACACGGCTACTGGTAGCAGAGACCCTAGAATGCTAGGGGTGAAACGGAGGCAACAGAACACGGACGGCCACTGGTGTCCAGGTACGAGGGTACAGAGGCAGTACACCACCCTACAGCTGGCTCTTAAGCCCAAAGGCTACAGCAGATATAAAGGCTGGACAAGAAGTGAACCGGGCCTAGGGATACTTAGGTACAGCAAGGTTCGCAGATGGCATTGCGCCCAGAGAACAGCCTGTAACTCCCCACAGGGAGTGAGCCCAGCTTAAGGAAGTGGTATATGGACACGTATAGAGTAGTGAGTAACAGGGCCAAACTAAAGATAGCCCGAGATCCAGTACTCCATGCGTGCTCACCGCCAGAGGCAGTAGATACCAGAATGAATGGCTGAAGCAGCGAGTTCTGAGCCCAACAGTCTGCAACATAACGGGTTAGCGCAGCACAGCCAGCCACAACCGATGTGTGTAGCCAGAAGGTCCAGCAACGGATGCTGATACTCAGCCAGTCGGGGCAGCAACGTAACGAGTACTCAGCCAGAGCAGTCGGCAACGTATCTGGATCTCAGCCAGATCAGTCAGCAACGTAGCGGGTTCTCAGCCAGATCGGTCAGCAATGGAGCGGGTTCTTAGCCAGATCAGTCAGCAATGGAGCGGGTTCTCAGCCAGATCAGTCAGCAACGTAGTGGGTTCTCAGCCAGATCAGTCAGCAACTGAGCGGGTTCTCAGCCAGGTCAGTCAGCAACTGAGCGGGTTCTCAGCCAGGTCAGTCAGCAACGGAACGGGTTCTCAGCCAGATCAGTCAGCACCTAACGGTGATCGTCCATGGTCACGTGTGTCACTTGATTTTTTGGGTGAATTGCCTGCCTCAAAGGGCTACACGTATATCTTGATGGTTGTAGACAGATTTTCTAAAATGGCCCATTTCGTGCCCCTGCATGGTCTGCCTTCTGCGAAAGAGTTGGCAGTAATATTCGCCCGAGAGGTATTCAGACTCCATGGAGTACCTCAGGTGTTGGTATCTGACCGGGGCAGTCAGTTTATTTCCAGATTTTGGAGGGCATTCTGCGGTCAAATGGGCATCCAATTGTCATATTCATCTGCATACCACCCACAGACTAATGGAGCTGCTGAATGCTCTAATCAGGGGCTCGAACAATTTATCCGTTGCTTTGTATCCAACCATCATGATGACTGGGCTGAGTTGTTACCGTGGACAGAGTTTGCGAAGAACTGTGCTATTAATAATTCATCCGGGATCTCCCCCTTTCTTGTCAATTATGGGTACCAACCTTCCTTGCTTCCGGATGCATTTCAAGCACAGCAGATGCCAGCCCTTGATGAACACCTCAGACAGCTTCTCTCCACGTGGGCACAGGTGCAGACCTCGCTGCTTGATTCCTTCCAGCGTTCTAGGCGTCATGTCAACAACAGGAGGTTGCCGGCTCCTGTGTTTCAGGTTGGGGACCGTGTGTGGCTTTCCTCTAGAAATTTGAATTTGCAAACTCCTTGTCACAAATTTACCTCACGGTTTGTTGGCCCATTCAAAGTCCTCTGGCGGGTTAATCCTGTTTCCTATGCCTTGTAACTTCCCGCAAACATGCAGATTCAAAATGTCTTCCATGTATCTCGACTCAAACCTCTTGTCTGTAACCGCTATACCTCTGCTCTGGTGGTGCCGGGACCAGTACGCATCCAAAACCATGATGTCTATGAAGTCCAAAGTATTTTGTAGACTCACGCAGGGTGCGTGGGCAACTCCAGTACCTGGTCCATTGGAAAAGCTACGGTCCAGAGGAACGTTCATGGGTCAAGTTGAGTCAGTTCCATGCCAATTTCCCCTCTAAGCCTGGTCCTCCTCCATGGGGAGGGGGTCATTGAGAGGGGGATACTATCATGGTGCCCGTGTTCCTGTCCTGACGGCGACATTGTTATTTTGCCTATTTCATTGCTGCCCTCTTATTGGCCTTGCTCCACCCAGGGCTTGCCTTTATATATCCTGTCATGTCTATTCCAAGGCGCCCTTTCGTGGTGTATCTGATCCTGAAGTTTGTTACTGTGTTGCTGTTATCGTGTATGACCCGGCCTGCCTGACAACGTTCTTGTGCTTCCTGTGTACTTCTCCGTTACCGACTAATCTGGCCGAGAACCTGCTCCTTTACCGACTGATCTGGCTGAGAACCCGCTCCGTTGCTGAACTGATCTGGCTGAGAACCCGCTCCATTGCTGAACTGATCTGGCTGAGATCCCGCTCCGTTACTGACTGATCTGGCTGAGAACTTGCTCCGTTGCTGAACTGATCTGGCTGAGAACCCGCTCAGTTACCGACTGATCTGGCTGACAACCTGCTCCTTTGCTGAATTGATCTGGCTGAGAACCCGCTCCGTTGCTGACTGATCTGGCTGAGAACCCTCTCTGTTTCTAGCCTCTCTGGCTATTGAACCGTTCCATTGCTCCTGTCCAGTCTGTGCTTCTGTTCGTTTGTAACCTTTCCTGGCTGAGCCTTTGTCCCATTGCCATCCTTGCATGGCTGTGTTTCCTCCTTTGTCCTAGTCTGGCCAGCATTACAATCAACGGATTCCAGTTGCCTTGTTGGGGTGCGCCGTGTAGAGCTGTTCTTATCTTGTCGACCGTAGGCATAGCATTCATGCTATAGCCACTTACTCTAACTGCCCATGGAGGTGTGCACACGCGAAGTACCGGTACAGTGCATTCAAGTGCTGACTGAGTTACTCAGATCTATCTATGTCCTCCTCTGCACTATTGCTGGGCTCACTCCCTGTGGGAGTTCCTGTATACCTCTGGGCATCTCCTGTTAACTCGTTCAGTGCCTAGACTGTCTAGGTGATCCTTGTGCTTCTTTGCTGTTGCAGTGCCTGGGCTAGGGCCAGCACTTGCGTTATTACACACTCGGTAGTGTGCGGAGACACTGAGCTCTATTCCTTGTCTAGTGGCCTTCGTGTCTAGAGCCAGCAATTGCTCCATATTCCACTGTCATGTGAGGGGACACTTGTGGCCTTGCAATTGTCTGCCTACGATCCACCCCTAGCATTCTAGGGTTTACTATCTGTAAGTGGTGGCCTCGGTCACCCTGGGATCCCTGTCCCGTGGTCAGTGTTGCCTCGCTGACTATTTGGGTTCTGTGCCACCCAGGCGTCTGGGTCTCGTGCCAATTACCATCTCCAGGACTTCCTACCATCCTCTGTCCTTCTGTCAGTCTGGGGTCTAGTAGCCTGATCTTTCCAGGTTCTCTAAGGGAGAGTTGCCTGCCTTAGATACCTCCAGTTTCCTGCATCCTATCTCAGTCATTCTGATTACAGTCATTGCCTCATTGACTACTATATACTGTTTTGTATTATGGGCCTGCGACCTTATTCCTTGTATGCACTTTACTCAATAAAGTAATTTTAACCTTACTGATCTGTCTGAGTGTTCATCAAAAACCGTGACAGTAGTTAATTTTGAAATCAGTTAGGGAGCTATATACGCCCAGGGTTTAAAGTAGCTGAGGAAAGGAGCTAAGGGGTCAGGATAGAAAGAGGAGAATATTGTTGGCACAACTGAGCAGGGGTTCTAAAGCTAGGATGAATAATATTGGGGATAGGGGGTATCCATGCCTAGTACCATTTGAGACAGTGAATGGGTCTGGTAAATAACCATTGGCTTTTACCCTAGCTGTGGGAGATGTATATATGCTGAGAACTGAGTGCAAGCCACGAGGGCCAAGGCCCAGATGACATAAAAGTTTGGTCAAATAAAGCTAATTTACCCTATCAAAGGCCTTTTCTACATCATTTGTCACTAATATTAAAGGAATCTGTTTCTGAAGGGCTGTGAGCATGAGAATGATGGCTTTAGAGGTATGGTCTTTTGTTTCCCTCCATGGAACGAAACCTGCCTGGTTTGGGTGTATCATAGTTTGGAGATATGGACAAATATGATTAGCTAAAAGTTTTGCATATAGCTTAACATTGCAATTCAGGAGGGAGTAGCTAGAACAGGTATCTTTTTACTGGGCTTTGGGAGGGCTGTGATATGAGCCTTGAGAGCCCCACAGGTAAAGGAGGAGCCAAAAGCTATGGTAAGAAGGTGGTCATTAAGTATAGTCCCAAATGTTTTATATTATGACAGGGGGAAGCCAACAGGCCCCAGGCTTTTATGGGGGGGGGGGGGGGATTTGATTGCCAATGACAATTCTGCCATAGTAAAGGGGGAATCGAGGATGTCCAAAACTGCCCTCTGGATTTTTTCCATGACTGACCTTACCAGGTATGAGCATATTTCCTCTACCGAAGGCCCCTGTGGGCTATGGTCCACGGCAGAGTGCAGGTTATACAAATGTGAGTAAAAAACAGCTTTGTCGATCTGTGAAAGAGACTTGTGCATGTTCCCTAGTGCATCTTTAATCTGAGGGATGGGTGTGCATGTTGCTTTATCCTAACTAGCCTATCCAAAACCTTTCCACATCTAATGTTGAAATTTGTGCCAGTGGTAAGAGTTCATAATTCTAGTCTGATGCAGTTGTACTAGCTCATTCCTTGACTCCTGGTGGACATGTAGGTCCTCTGCAGATAAACGCAGAAACAAAGTAGCTGGTTACACTAATCTTCACCATACACATGCAATCTACAAGTGCCAGTACACCAATCATGGGATAGGACCAAACACAGGTGAATAGTAATTTATCTTTGTCCAATATTTAGGACTATTGTCCACACACTCCTAGCAGGTCTGGTGCAACAGGCCCATATTATCATAGCAACAAAACGTACACAGTAGAAAGAAAAGGAGCTGGCACTCATGTTAAAAAACCTGCTTTAATGTGTACTCATGACACATGGGGCAACAAGGTGATCTTAAACTAACTACAAGCCGACAGTTGTTTTGTGCCTTCACAGTACTTTATCAAGGCAACATACAGAGAGATCATTCACTCACATTCCCCAATATTTAGAGGCTATTAGGCCACACCTTCCGTACCTTTCCAGGTAAATTTAGGCAAGTCAATTGCAAATGCCAGTGCTGTACACCACATGAAAAATACACGTGGCATTGCACAAGAGTATATCCAGAACCCCGCACAGAACATGACTAGCATATTCATAACCTGAACAGGTCCCCGGGACGTACAGCAACACCTACAATGCATACATCAGTAGTGCACAGCAGATGCATAAAATTTACATACATTAGATAAAAAGGGACACATGAATAAAAACAAAATATTAGGCGAAGATAAATTACTACTCACCTGTGTTTGATCCTATCCCTTGACTGGTGTATTGGCACTTGTAGATTACATGTATATATAGGAGATCTGTGTAGCCAGCTACTTCTCTTTGTTTCAGAGTATATTGATTACTTATGCTGAGCTAAGGTGTATCCAAATTCCAATTAGAACCGCCAATTAAAAAGGAGAACAAAGGAGATTGAAAATAGGGCCTGGGCTCGGGCAGGTTTAGGATGAAAGCTGTGATCTTAGGGGAGCATAGAATTTGCTTTTTTCTTTTCCTGGGGATCAGGGAGGAAAGCTGGGTACTGAGTAGGTACCTTTAAATTTAATAAGTTTAGATGTGGTAATTGTGCCTGTATGAAACATGGTAACAAATTGTTTACCAATGCTGCTGGCACAATTCATTTTACCACTAAATAGTATATCAGTTGTAACACCAGATATGTTGTATAAATGTTATAATGTGGCTGTGGGCACATGTATGTTGCTGTTAGATCCCTCAAAAAATGAATAAACGAACATAGGGGAAAAATCAACATAAGGGAAACAAATCATTGAGTGCAGAGACATTTTATACATTGCCCTCAGGGAGCTATAAAGAATCTAAGGGTGATTTGGTTTAGAACATATTCCCAAAGGTGTAAATGGGTTATTCAAGAAATGATGTACAAGGGAGGCTTTCTGGATCTTCATACTAGGCACCATGTGAAATACAGATAAACAGAAATACACATAAATGAATTAACATAACACAAATATAAGCCCTAAATGTAATGGTAGATGATAGATATAACTACAGTAATTGTATTTAGAAAATGTTTTACCAGGAAGAATACATTGAGATTTCTTTCATTTTCAAGTATGTCCTGGATAGTTTTCAGTAAAGGCTTACATATTTACACAAATTGAAAAAAATTATATATTACACACATATATACATACATACACATAAATAAACATACATATTAAATATTAAAATTATATACAGTTACAGTTACACACTGTTTTTAGATATAAAGAAGCATTTACTTTTAAGGATTTTAGACTGGGAGCAGATCTGATTATTTCAGGCAGATTGTTCCAGACTTTTAGAGCTCTGAAGGAGAAGGCAGATCTTCCTGCTTCTTTCTTGTATTGTGGCATACGCGGTGACTTGTTAGCAGTGGAGCAGAGCTTATAGTTAGAATGGAGAGCTGGAGAGAGCATACTGCTCAGACAATCTGGTAGTTTTTCAGAAATGTGGTTGTGTACAAAGCAAGAAAGGTGAAGGGCACGTCTAGAGTTGAGTGTTAGCCAATTTAGTTATTTAAATATATCACAGTGATGGGAAGTGTAATTACGTTGGAGAAGAAAGCAGCATAATGAATTATACAGAGTGTCAGTTTACTAAGATTGATTTCTGGCGCTGGAGCATATGTCACCATAGTCTATGACTGGCAGCAACATCTGTCGTACAATTATCTGTTGTACAATACTTTTTCTCACCAGGGTACTTAAACATGATTTGTTTCTAAAAAGAGTACTTATTTTGGGATAAGGTTTGGAGGTTAATTTATCAATATGAAGACCAAAGTGAGGTTGGGGTCAAGCCACATACTGAGATATTTATAGGAGTCCACTGGGGCCTATTTACGATTAGACTCCGCTACAATGCATAGGTGGATATTATCGAGATTACGCAGTTTGTACTTTGTGCCAAATATCATTGTGACCATTTTGTCTGTGTTTAAGAACAGTTTGTTCTTTGCTATCTATCTTTCAACTTCACAGAAATTATGTTGTATAATGGCTTCAAGTTGTGATATGTATAAGTGTTTAGCATATATTATGGTATCATCTGCATACATGTGTACTGATGATGATTTGAAAACCGTGGGCAGATCATTTGTAAAAAGAGAAAATAGAAGAGAGCCAAGAATGGAGCCTTGGGGAACTCCACTTGTTACTTTGAGTGGAAGGGAAATATTATCAGCAATAGACATATAATGCATTCTGTCTGATAAACAGGATCCGAACTAGTTTAGAGAATTATTACCCAATCCTGAGCTTTGGGGTTTGCTTATAAGAATGTTATGGTCTACTATGTTAAAAGCCATGGCAAAATCTAGGAAAATAGCTCCAGTGAATTCACCATTTTCTATGCCAGTCTGGAAATCATTGGTTACTTTTAGGAGAGCTGTAACTGTTGAATGATTTGGTCAAAAGTCTGATTGAAGAAGGGTGAAAAAACTGGTCTGTTGGTAGTATTTATATACTGTAGTTGCACGTGTACACATTTCTCTAGGATTTTAGATAAAGTGGGGAGTAGGAATATCGGTCTGTAATTTGATACTACATTTTTATTCCCACTTTTGTGGATAGGCACAACTCTAGCCACCTTCCAGGCTTTGGGCATATACCCTGATGCCAAAGAGGCATTAAAGATGCAATTAGCTGGGCTGTGACCATGGCATTGAGCTTTAATAACATTACTGGTAGTTGGTCAGGGCTAGATTGGGATTTCATTTTTGGGTTGAGGAGGTAACAATAAAGATGCATAGGATCTCCATATATTTGGCAAGACTGGTCTGAATATAGAGATAACCTGCAAGAATATATAAATAAATATATAAATATATATATATATATATATATATATATATATATATATATATATATATATATATATATATATATACAAGGCTCAAAATTTCCACTCAACACTAGCCAATGGCAAGAGAAAATTTAGCCCTGGCGAGCAGAAATTCAACCCTGGTGGGTATATTATGGCTTGCAGCGGCGAGTAACTTTTCAGGCCTGGCTAGTAGCAAAGGACTTCATATTTTAAGCCCTGTATATATATATATATATAGAACCAACAATAAGGAGAGCAAAACTAATATCGTCAAAAAATAATAAATACAATTTGAGTACTAAAAGTACACTATTAAACTACAGTATAAAATACAATGAAACTCCTAACATCAGCAATATAACAAAAAGTCTTTTTTATATGTTCAGAGCCAAAATTTGACGCCTAATGATGTCATTATTTAAATAGAACGGGATACATTTCCGCTTCCTATCTGGTAATAATTTAACCCTATTTGTTCAAATAGACACATACTAACATAGCAGAGCATATGTTATACTACAGCATGGCCATTCACAATCATATATACATATAGAATCCTAAAAACTCTGTGTAATCCATTAAAGAATAAACATTTTAACTTTTATTCTCTTTTTTTCTGTCTCCTTACAATTAAAGAATTATTATGGATTAAGAAAAATGTGCACATCAATCATTACATTTAACCAGTTGGGGACCAGTGTACCACATGTAAAAATCCAATGTTTCTCTTTTACAGAGCACATTGAACCTTTCCCTTTCTTTCAAGGAATCAGAAATTTGCTCTAATGCCATAATCGACGTGCCTTTCAAGGATTTTTGATGATGTGTTTTTTTATAATGGATACTTAATGGATATTTTATATCTGTATTGATAATTGCCCTTCTATGTTCCAGGAATCTATCCTTTAACCTCCTGTTAGTCCTACCTACATAACTTAATTTGCAAGGACATGTGATTTTATAGACCACATATGTGCTATTGCATGTTATATGTTGTTGAATATATATATATATTATTTTTATAACTATCTATAAACTTACTGGCTTTATTTTCTATAAACGTACAGGTGATACAACAACTCATACCACATTTAAAGTTACCATTATTAAAACCTACTATCTTATTTATTTATTTATTTATTTATTTGTTTGTTTGTACTTTTGTAATACTATTTTTACCTGGTCTCTTTCTTGACAACATCTGTTTTAGATTTTTGCTTTTTGTAAATATTATTTCTGGGCCATCCGAAACACTATTTTTCAATGCTGGGTCCTGCATCAATATAGACCAATGTTTTTTTAATAATATTTTTTATGTTATAATGTGCTTTATTGTATTATGTAATGAACTGTGGTTTTCGGTTCTTAGTATTATTATTTTTGTTGTATTGTAGTTGTATTACAAATATATATATATATATATATATATATATACATATATATATATATATATATATATATATATATAATAAATATAAATAAAAATGTGTATATAATCCTATAATATAAAAAGCCAGATGTATGTTTGTCTGATGCAGCCATGTGCAGTAGAGACTGCTCGAAAGGAGGATGCTGTCATGCTCAGTAGAGACTGCCCAAATGCAGGATGCAGCCATGCGCAGTAGAGTAGTGTTCAGAGAAACCAGAGAATCTGTGGGGAGTATGAGGCAAAGCTGTGCAGTTGGGAGTTTATCCAGGCAGTGATCTTCACCTGTGGCCGGTCACGCTGGAAGAGACTGCACCTGGAGGAAGAAGAGAGTTTCTTTCTTTACGCACTTTGGGCAATTTGGCCCATGTACATGAGCTTTTACACTAGTATAACATAATATAATAAAAAATGAAAATAAAATAACGAAATAAACTAACAAAATAAACCAAAACAGTAATAAAAATAAATATAAAAAATAATAAAATGAAAATAGTGAAAAAACATAAAATAAAAATATTAAAAAATGAAATATATAAAAAAAGTAAAAATAAAATATAAAAATAAAAAACAAAAATACAGATGTCTATACCACCAACAAGAGGACCTAAATAGCCCACCCTACCTATTTATCACAACGGAAAAAATAACAGTGACAGTGTGAAAGACAATAATAATTACAACACTATATGAAAGTATGGACATCAATCCTTTCATTATGTCCTCCAGGTTCCAAGGTATTGCATTGATACATCCAGTAGGTTTCCCTCTGGCATAATTTACTGAATCTTTCTCCTCCTCCATATTCACTAGATATATGTTCTAAAGGCATGAGAGCTGCGTCTTTTAAGGATCCCTTGTGTGCCTCCCTTTAGTGTTTATCCAGTGAGTATTTCTGATCTCCTGGTACAACATAAGTGCTGTTACAAGTAATGTGTTCTTTAATCAGATTATAATGTCTCTTTTCATCATGAAAGCCCTCCATTTTGTGGAATATAAACCCGCAAGTAATACAACAACTCATCCAACATCGAAATTTTCCACTTTTATGTAATAAATGATTTCCTTTTTTCCAGTCCTTAACCATATATTCCTGGACCATATATTTTAAAATTTTTATTTTTTGTAAAAATAATATTGGGATGGTTTGTTATGCTGTTCTTTAACAGGGGGTCTTCCAGTAAAATGGGCCAATATCTCTCCAATACCACTCTAATGTCCTTATGTGAATGATTACATTTAGTTATAAAGTGTGGCTTTGAATTTTCTGCTTCAGGGTTTATCATAGTCTTCCTATCTCTGGACTCCACCTGATGGTAAGCATTTTCTACCAATGTTTTAGGGTATCCTTTACATATACATTTTTGTTTTAATTCATTAGATTGTGTTTCATAATCTTTTTGTCCACTACAATTTTGTTTCATTCTAAAAAACTGACCCTTTGTTATATTTGCTTTCCAGTGTTTAAAGTGGCAACCTATTATAGTGTAAATAATTTTTTTACGCTGGTAGATTTTATATAGGTTTGTGTGACTATAACACCCTGATCTGATGACCACGATAAATCCAAATAGTTAACCCCATTTGTGTTAACTGGATGTGTAAAGGTGAGACCACAGTCATTGGAGTACAGACCACAAACGAATTGCTCTAGTTCCTGTATGTCACCTTCCCAGATAAACAAAAGGTCATCTATGAACCTGCCATAGTAGACCAGCCTCGCCCCGGCCCCCCAAACATGGGTCATCTCCCAATGGCCCATGAATACTTTGGCGTAGCTGTGTGTGAAGCTGGCCCCCATGACGGCTCCCTTCATTTGTAAATAAAACTGATTTTGAAAATTAAAATAATTATTATTGAGGAAATACTATATGCCTCTAATAATAAATTCCCTCTGCAGTTCAGGAAGAGCATGATCCAAATCTAGAAATGAAATGGCCTCGAAATAGGCTGACCATATTTCCTTGAGACAAAGACGGGGCATGGGACAGACAGACAGTGGACTCCATCACTCTGAGTCAGATCGTAGTAAGTTGCAAGCAGCAAGAACGTGTTCGCTCTGTCTCTAACTAGCGGTGTTCTCTCTCTCTGGCCAAAAAACCTGCCCCTGAAGTAAATCGTAACTTCCTCTCTTTGTCACTCACACTAATGGTTTTACTGTACACATGATTACCATGGAGTCTTATGACTGGTTGTCACATCACTATCTAAGAAACTCTATGGTAATTTACCATAGACTTGAGAGTCTTAGACAGTTATGAATCACTCGAGTCTCTATGGTAATCAATGTGTACAGTAAAACCAGTAGTGTGACGAAAGTTCCGATTTACTTTATCTTATGAGAAATAAACAAGCCACGTTCAGTTTTTTACAAAAAGTTAAAAACTATATGCAAGTTATATTAGAAACAGGACAAAATTGACATATATATTAAAAAGAAGGGACGGTCTGGAAATATGAAAAAAAACTGTACTGTCCCTTTTAAAACGGTACGTATGGTCAGCCTACCTCTGAACCTTTCTCATGCTCAATGCTAGTATATAATGAGGAGACATTCACCATTGCCCATACATATCCCTCACTCCATGGAATATTATCAAGAATTTGAAGAACGTGTTGACTGCCCTTAATATAGGACTGTAACCTAACAACATATTTTTAGAGGAAGTAGTCAATGTACTGGGAAAATTGTGAAGTCACCCTGTCATTACCAGCAATTATAGGGCACCCAGGAGGATTAATGAGTGTTTTGTATATTTTGGGCACCTGATAAAAGTAAGGAATTTTGGGGTTATCAACCAACAAAGACATTTTTCTTTTTGAGTTATTTATACCTTGATTATGAGCATACTCCACCATACACTGCAGAGAGAGACCTTACAGGCATCAGTAGGATCTTTGTCCAAAATTTTGTGTCTGACTGTGACAACAATCGCCTAGCTTCCATTATGTAGTTGGTATATCTCAAAATGATCGTGGCCCCACCCTTGTCTGCTTCATCAATAAAAATATCTTTATTCTCCTTGAGAGAGATAAGAGCTAATCTTTCTTTTCTACTAATATTTGTTCTATAATCTTTAGTGTATTGTATATCCATATTGCAAAGTTGTTGAAAATCCTTAACCATTACAGTAAATTAAATAAACTATCAACATAGGGTCCTTTATCCAGATAAGGATAGAACACTGACCTTGACTTATATGGAGTGTGTGGGTAGGGCTGATCACCAATAGTAGATAAACAATCAATACCACTGGTGGCACCCTCACACATCAAGTTCTCCAGATCCTCTAATGCTGTGTCCACACATGTCTCCATTGAGATTTTATAAAATGTTGCTTAAGTGTTAGAGATCTAGTGAAATGGTTTAAATTAAAAAATGATTCAAACTCTTTGGGGCCTACGGTGGGGACACATTTTAAGCACCTACTTATCAATGCATTTTCATCATCTGTAAATACATGATCAGTTAGATTGTATATACCTCCCATTTTTTTATTTTATTTTATTTTTATTAGTTTTAGATATTTTGGAGGCACATCTTTTGCCTGCCCTCTTACCCCCTTTTTCCTCTGTATTTTTAAGGTGTCTCTGTGGATGAACTTCTGTGTCTTTTTATGGGATTTATTCCTCATGCATTGTGTGTATTAACAGCTGCCTGAGCATAACTAGTAGATGGCCTAACTTCCGACTTTACATCTAGTGCACTTAAAGATGATGTATTATCCAAATGTGCAGTGCTATGTGTGCTAAGTAAGTGATGTTTATTACTAGTATCTACTGATATATCTCCTATATTTTAAGCAATGTCATTATTCATTTTAAGTGGTGTATGAAGATCTACTGAATCTGGTGAAATTTCTGTTGCCTGGTTGGTGGTCTCATTAGTGGAATGAATGTGAATTTTAGAACGTGTATTGCATGAATGGAGATGAGACTGATTGGGTGTTGGACAACTAAACTGACATTGATCATGAAAAGAACTGGTGGACTAGTGATATGACTGGCCATGCACCGAATGAGTGGACCAGGAAGAATTGTTAGTGGTCACAAGTGTGTGTGTGGATTTCTCACTCTATTCTGCACACAGTCAGTTTTATCATGGTTAAACTTCTTTTGCTTCCTCATGAAGACTTGTTTCTCATAATGATTGATCCTCTTGTTGGTGATATCATCTAACTCCTGAAATGCAGGAGTATGAGCAAAGGGTTGCAGTAATTCTCTAGTCTGATCAATCTTGCCAACAATTTCTATCTTCTCTATACTTTATAATTTGATGCATTGAAGTAAAAGAACATAGATGTAGACTGTCATAATAAACTTGTTGGAATTGTTTATCATGGAATCCACAGGGCTTATGCAGTCTCAAACCCCATGGAATTATTTTATATTCCGAGTATTGGTTTAACAGCATTGTATCCAACCAATTATTCATTTAATCTTTTAATAGATTATCTAGGGTAAAAAAAAAAGTATTATGTAAACTGAATATACCGTTGGTATCTTCTTGTTTGCTATCTTGGAATCCCATCTGTTGTTTAAACGTATTTCTCTTATTTATACATTCAGAATAGGATTTAAATGCCATGATAGCAACTATATACAAATGTAAGGACTCATAAAAATATATGTAATATATATTAAAACAATATCACAGACCCAAGGGGACTAGTCAGCCCTCTAATCAGCACTAATATACAAAAGAAAAGTATATATAATAGATAGATGGTGCCAATGTCCTCTAGCATCCATGTGATTATACATATATGTGCACAAATTATTTTGTTAGTTTATTTCGTTATTTTATTTATTTATTTTTAATTATTTTATATTATATACACATTTTTATTTATTTATTTTTTATATTATATATATTCTTGCAGGTTATCTCTATATTGAGACCAGTCTTGCCAAATATGTGGAGATCTATGCATCTGTATTGTTACTTTATTGTAGTTATTTCTATCATCTACATTTACATTTATGGTTTATTTTTGTGTTCTTTTAATACATATATGGTGGATTGTGCAGTATGGCTGGAAGGGGTTAACAGGCTAGATAGCTCCTAGTTGCCAAGTTTATTCAACATCATATTGGTGATATATACAGTTGTCACGTATTCACATTGCCCGTAGATGAGCAAGATAAAATGGTGACCCAGCTGTACTATTATCGCTACATCAGCTGGCTAGACATGGACATTAACAGCGAGCGGCAGGATCTCCAACAACAGCTTACTGCCCACAGCAGATCTGTCACTATGAGACAGGAGGTACCGTAACAGCATAAACATTGCTTGCAAATACATTGCTGCCTGCTCTGAAGAATCATATATTTCTAAATCCAAAGTTGGAATCTCTGTTGGACAGGAGAGGAGAACATAGGCTTGTTATACCTGCCCGTAGAAGTTGTTTATGAGGCGAGAGGGGATATATATATAAAGATTACAAGCCTCCCTCTGCCCGCGTATAGACAGAGACTGTCGTTTGCATTAAGATTCATATAGTGCTGTCAAGTATATTCAGATTTGTTACCTAGTCTTATGGGAAAGAAGACAACTGTTTAAATACAATTGCACTTGTGAGCTACTTCAAGGCATTATTAATTTGGAATCACCACAGATACACATGATGTTTTGGGGATTTAAAGATCTTTTTTCTCCATTTTGTGGGACTCTGTGTTCTATGTATTGCTTTATTGTTTTTAATATGTGATCACAGCTTGTTTTTTGCTATATACATTTTATCATAAATATATTTGGAGCACAGTAGTGCTCTCTTTGTACTTCTCTTTTATAGTATGTGTGTGTGTGTGTATATATATATATATATATATATATATATGTATATATATGTATATGTATATATATATATATATATATATATATACATACACACACACTGCTCAAAAAAATAAAGGGAACACTAAGATTACACATCCTAGATCTGAATGAATGAACTGACAACAAAATCACACAAAAATGGAAATCAAATTTATCAACCCATGGAGGTCTGGATATGGAGTCACACTCAAAATCAAAATGGAAAACCACACTGATCCAACTTTGATGTAATGTCCTTAAAACAAGTCAAAATGAGGCTCAGTAGTGTGTGTGGCCTCCACGTGCCCGTATGACCTCCCTACAACGCCTGGGCATGCTCCTGATGAGGTTGCGGATGGTCTCCTGAGGGATGTCATCCCAGACCTGGACTAAAGCATCCGCCAACACCTGGACAATCTGTGGTGAAACGTGGCGTTGGTGGATGGAGCGAGACATGATGTCCCAGATGTGCTCAATTGGATTCAGGTCTGGGGAACGGGCAGGCTAGTCCATAGCATCGATGCCTTCCTCTTGCAGGAACTGCTGACACACTCCAGCCACATGAGGTCTAGCATTGTCTTGCATTAGGAGGAACCCAGGGCCAACCGCACCAGTATATGGTCTCACAAGGGGTCTGAGGATCTCATCTCGGTACCTAATGGCAGTCAGGCTACCTCTGGCAAGCACATGGAGGGCTGGGCGGCCCCCAAAGTAATGCCACCCCACACCATTACTGACCCACCGCCAAACCGTTCATGCTGGAGGATGTTGCAGGCAGCAGAACGTTTTCCACTGCGTCTCCAGACTCCATGCTCTGGACACTACGCTGACAGACACAGCAAACCTTCTTGCCACAGCTCGCATTGATGTGCCATCCTGGATGAGCTGCACTACCTGAGCCACTTGTGTGGGTTGTAGACTCCGTCTCATGCTACCACTAGAGTGAAAGCACCGCCAGCATTCAAAAGTGACCAAAACATCAGCCAGGAAGCATAGGAACTGAGAAGTGGTCTGCGGTCACCACCTGCAGAACCACTCCTTTATTGGGGGTGTCTTGCTAATTGCCTATAATTTCCACCTGTTTTTTGTTCCATTTGCACAACAGCATGTGAAATTGATTGTCAATCAGTGTTGCTTCCTGAGTGGACAGTGTGATTTCACAGAAGTGTGATTGACTTCGAGTTACATTGTGTTGTTTAAGTGTTCCCTTTATTTTTTGGAGCAGTTTATATATATATCTCCTATAGTTTTGTTATTTTTTTCTTATTTTTTCCAGATTTTTTTATTATTATTATTTTATGATTATTATTTCTCTTATTTCTTTTACTGTCTAATCCATGTATATTTTTAATGTGTTCCATGAGGTTCAGCTAATGGGCAGAATGTTTAGAGAGGTAGTATGCCTTATGTGTGTCTTTTTGGTTAGCATTCCATTAATGGAGTGCAATCGATAATACTTATCTGCAAGTCCTTCCTAAAGAGCTCACCCTAGAGTGCTCCATGTTTGGCATGCTGGTGTAGCATACTGCAAGGATGGGGTGCCAAAGAAAGAGACTCATGCAGGGACTTTTTACCCTTTTGTTTGGGATTGGAAGCATGCATTCCATAGTTGGAATGCAGTAATGTCTAGCCTGGGGTTTCTGGTTCCTTCAAGTGCAGGTTTCGCTTTCTCTTTTGGTGAGCGTTAGCAGTGGTTGGCCCATGTTGAGGAAAAGAAAAGATATAAGGCGCAAAAATATTTTCTGTAATTATCTGTAAGTGAATCAGGAGACTCACAAAATGTTTGAGTTATGTATATATTTGTGTTTACCATTTTGTGATTGTTCTCATTGAGCCTAATTTCACATTCACAGTGGGTAGTTTGATATTTTAGATTTGTACATGACTTTTTATTTTTGACTAAGCATCTTATTCTCTGTTTTATCTAATAAATAACCATTTTTCTACCTTAATTTGTATCCATTGTAATATCAGAGCTACTCATATCCCCACATGTGAGAGTGGGTTTTTTCTCTCTTTCCCAACGATGTTCCCCTAGCATATTTTTTTTGACAAATTTGGCCCATATTGTGGCTATATTGCATACAGGAACTACATTCTTGAATTTTAATTCTAATTATTAGTGGGGTAAAGAGATTTGGAGTGTCGTTTTCTTGAAGTGACTTTATTATCCAGTACATGTTTAGTTAACTGAGAAGCTGAAGGATCCTGTAAGAAATGTGAGTAGACACACAAGAGGGAACAGGATAATTTGGAATCTCTGACATTGAATACGACTATGCTTAGAAGTGGTCTGCACTGTTTTCTCATTTTCCTCTCTATCTGCAGTGAACTGTGAAGTGGTTTTGGGACTGTGTAACCTTCTCTGTAAAGTAGCGGCATGGATAAGCTTAAAGGGGCCATTGAATTCATCAGTGGACTGAGCACTAGGGATAGGCAAACATTTTCGCCTCAAACTGAAACTGGCAAATAATGCCAATATATAAATTCCCGTGAAATGTGCCGTTTTCTGCTTTTTCCCGCCTTTTTCGCCCATTAAAATCAATGGGAAGAACATTTTTTCTCCACCACACAAAAGCTTTCTACAGCCATATAAAAGGCTGTCAGTCACTCACAGTATGCCATTCTGTGTTTGTGAGAGGAGAAAGCAGCACCTTGTTTGAGCTAGAGAAGACAGAGGGGGGAATTGAAGTTTAGTTTAGGTAATTGTTTAGTAGGACATTTGTTCTGTTTAAGTGTGTATTAGGGGAGTTAGTGGGGCACTCTGGGGAGAAGAAGGGAGGAAGGAGGTTGACCCCAAATACTCCAAAATTCCATGTGACCGACTGGAAAGACACAGGCAGCTAGGGACCTGTTTGCTTGCTGATCTTGTTGTTATTATCTCTGTGCTGGGTGGGGAAGTCTGGGGAAAGAAGTTGTTTATTTTGTTTTTCAGTTATAATTTCTTTGGACAAACTGTGATAAGACAACAGGTGAACAACTTAAAAACAAAAAGAAAAGAAAAAAAAAAAATAAAGAACTACATATATTAGGTGACAGTGACAGACAGCTGACTTGGCTTAGGCAAGGCATCATACAGCTCCATCACTTGTGTTGTGTACCGTACAGTAAAAAAACACAGTGTAGTTGTATATGGCATGGCTGGAGGTCCCTGGAATGGTGTCAGGGACATCAGAACATGCTGGGCATAAGTAACCTGAGAATTCTCTAGGTAGCCCTGAATGACAGGAAGAGCAATGCACAATGGTGGATACAGAGACCCCAGCCTCCTTAGTCTTAGGTCTAGCCCCAAGCTCCAGCGGTACAGACATTCTCACAGTGTCAAAATAACCAACTGTACAATAAATCACCCAATTATAGTGTGTAGGATTAAAGTTTCACACCAAAAATCGTTAAATAAGCTTATCTGGCAGGCGAAGGGTTCATTTGCAGAGCAGAGAAGGAGAGTCCAAGCCCTGGGTAGGGTACTCGCCCAGAAACGCTCACAAAATGGCTGCCGCAGCGGGAGCCAATCAGAGACAAGGGCACGAAGCAAGTGCTCATGGGAAATGTTGTTTTTCCCAAAAAGCAACCTAAACAGTGCCCGAAGCCCGCTGAGCCCACCAACACACTAGAAACATGAACCGGATGATAAAGCAAGGGTAGACAAGTAAAATGAGCCATCTCTGAAGTCGCTAGGTTAAATGGTTGCAGAGATATGTCCCAAACAGTACAATCCCATAGAAGTGAATGGAGCAATGGCGTCTATGCGGTAAAGCGCGCCTTAAAGGCGCAGTACTCAATTTTTACAAATATTAAAGTAAGTAAGTAAAACATAAAATGGTGGAAAACATCAATAGAACATGTGAGGATACCCAGAAAACACTAACCCAGTAGGAAAAGTGTCATAAATCCCCCCAATAAAGTGTCAAACCAGCAGTTAAAGGGTTAAGTTACCACATAAACTTGCTCCAAACACCCAACAGACATACAGATATACCCAATGAGTGCAGGAGTGTGCAATAGGAACTCCAGAAATACACCCCTGTGTGTGTGTGGGGGGGGGGGGGCACTGTGGGACAAGTGGACCTGCAGCACTCAAAGGGTAGCTCACCTTTCCTGCAGATCTTCTGTCTTCAGATTACCATGTAGTAAGAAGTAACCTCTTGGAATCAAGATTTCCCCCCTCATGGCTAAGGTCCACAAAAAGCACCTGGATACTGAGCTAGCCACATCTAAGGGCATTGTTAATCATGGTATTCCGACTAATGGTGGTATTCCATATCTAAAAGAAAAATAAAAAAGATTCTCAGCCTGGTGTTGTCTTCACCAAGGAACAAATCTTTCAGGAGCTGATTGGCTAGCTGCAGCCAAGAAGGGAAGGGAGGCTCCGCACCCTGCATACACTTTGAGAATTGTTCCTGTCTACTAAGGGGCGGATCGCCTCCCAGAGTTACCAGTAACCTGTATTGGACGACAGAGAAATAGAAATTATTTACATGGGAATTTTACATACTTTTAAATCAAAATCATTGCTTCACAGGGTGCTGGAAAATTCACTTGCATTAAAAGCCTCACTTAACTAAATGACAATTTGGGGGATTTCTATTTGTCCCTATGGTGCAACTGTTTATCATGCATTACAAACTAAATTATGCACATTTACACTTCAAAATTATACCTTTTATTGGTAGCTGAATCCTTCATGGATTTACCATTACAATTGGGATGAATAATCTTTATACTCAAGTAGCCCTGCAAATGTACTAATGTCGGTTAATGAGTGTGATTTCATTACAAAATTCGTATATTAGCCATTATTTAAGTTTAAAGTGGAAATATTGCAGTAATGAAATTCAACACAAGGGGGCAGTGTTGCAATATTCATAGTTGAAAGCAGTAAGATTACAAAATAATCTTGTTGTAAAGGTTTCAGATTTTTATTGCATTTATGAATTTAAAATGTTTTTACTATAACTTAACATGGATGTTATTAAAAATGAAAAAGTTTGTGAACTGATAAGTAAATCAACATGGCCTTCTTTTTTACATAGAAATAAATGGGGACTATTCTTTGGGACATATATCTACACCTGTTGACATACCAAGGGGCACAGCGGTCTCAAATTAACAATCTGATCATGCTCTATTATATGATCAGCATGGTTCATGTTCAGAAACATTTATTTTTCCACGTTTTCCTGGCTGGAGAGCAACTAGTATAGGCAATGTAGAAAAATACTAAATTTCCCAGAATCCCACTTTTCATGGCCTTTTTTTCCTGATTGAATAAACTAAAACTAATCTATCTGAGCAAAAAATCAGAATTCACTGGACAGTATATCAACAAATACCTTAACAGTCATTGAAGAAATAGAAGTGTAAAATCAGTGTGAATATAATGTACCTGAATAGTACACCAGTATCCAAAAAACAAAAATGAATAAGAGTTCCACTAGATGAAAGATGGATAGAGATGTGATGGGGGTAATGGAAGGTCACAGAAACAAAAAAAATAATATGGTATTGTCACACCAAATAACAAATAGGAAGACTACTGTGTAATATTTGCACAGTGTGCAATCAAATCTAAATATAAAGTACCAAAATAGAAAAAAGACCTCCTAGTGGATTACCTACAGGCACTCATCTCCTCAAATATAACTAAGCAACCTCACAATGAGAAAAATTACCAAAAGTATAAATTCAATTTATTAGACAGATAATCCCAACCCACAGTAGCACCATTCCCCTCCCCTACAATTCCCATAGTGCCATAAAAACACAACTTTTTACTAAAAACAACTCTAAACCCACCCACTAGATGCCGGCATCTATGACTAGTGATAATCAACTAATAGCATAGATTAGGAGCTGTCAAATGTATTAAGGATGTCAGATCTCTCATTGGGTTTCAGCTTTCTCTGGAGTAATCATATCTTCAGTGCAACAGATGTAATGCACCAACCATGTATTTTAGATATTACACATCCATACTCAGACGTAATCCATAGGTATAATTATTGTCTGTTAGCTGAGACACTACACTTGAAGAAATCGTATAACAGTATAACAAAAATCCTGACAGCCAACATATGTTTCGGCCTGAAATATGTATCACAACCACTGTTCAGTCACTCTGGGATCAGAGAGATTAAATAAGCAGATTGGCAACAGAACATTCTCACCACATCCAGGTGAACCGCTCCACTCTGTTAGTTCAGTGATCCTCCATCTGTGTGATGATTGCTGGGTTCCAAATAGCTTTATACCGATCTTCCCGTGGTATTTCTGATACTCAATCTCCAGGCAATCATATCTCCAAGTATTGCATAACATCATATTTTAATACTGTGTTTGTCATACAATTGACTGTGGTGTCTTGCCCAAACATAACCAGCTAGGTCAGTAAGTTCACATCGTAACTGACATTCTCCTCCTCAAATCCACCATAGGTAGCAGGTAGGGTCAAATCACCTACGCGTTTCATCCCACAGTCTAGACTTTTTCAAGGTAAATTCCATCTTATCTTCTCTACCTTTTAAATCATTCTCAATTGGCAAGTGCCAAACTATCATCCAATCCATTCCTGTTTAGCCTATTTGATCTTATATGAATTGTTAACCCTTTTGAATGGGATGCACAGATCTCAGACAGCTTCACATATCAAAATATATCCCATATTACAATATTATACTCATTTTTGATGACCACAGGTTAACACTATTGTACTCAATAAAAATACTTCCATTGTCTACTTCAGTACACTTATGCAAGGAATCCCTAAAGAGCACCATATTTAACAATTTTGCTATCAATTGGCTCCATCGTCGTATACAAGTTTTTATATCCATATAGATAGCCCCATAGCTTCTCCACATGTCTCATACTGTACCCACCCTTCTCATAATTTTCCTGTATTTCTTTATCAACAATAATTACCTCCCAAGTGTTCCTTTACATCCATTAATTATTGAAGTGTTGTTCAGTCGGACACAGTACAGCCATGTCCACCTGATTCAATCACCTCGAGTGACCTTTAACAATCATTCACATCCTTCTTCAATATAGATGTTTTATCCACGGAACATCACCACCTGGTTAAATTATAACTAGTTAAACCTATATAAAAGCATAACCAAAAAATAGCTTTAATCATGCCTTTAAACATCTAAATACTACTCCATTGGAGGTGTGTGTGTGATGATATGTATACACATCACATCACCACAAATCACAACCACCAAGGAAAGAGTACATAATAATATCTACTCCTATTATCTTAAAGAGAAAATAAATGCACCATGGAAATCCCAGAAACATCCATCCATATAGAGGGTCCCTAAGAAGGTATTAGGACTCACCACAGCCAACTGTTTTTTCCAAGGATAAAATTCCATTGTCACTCCATGCAATTACAATAATGTGAAGAGCATAAATGGCTACACAAGCACACTATATCAGACAAAGAGGTGTAAATATATACACAGATAACCAGACCCCAACAGACTTCATGAAAAAATGGCAAATTATAGAAACCTATTAAACTTAATCTTCTCATTTAACCCCCTGGGTTCTAATGCACCCAAGTTATAGATCCATCAGGATTCTTTATTTTTTAAAGCAATTTGTCCCTATCACCTATTCTTAAATATTTTTTAAGTGATAATATTCACATCGCTAAGAGGCCTATTGGAGACCCTCCATGTTTTACCTTAAAAAGCCTTGCTACTGGACTTACCATCCTTTGATGTAATATATCCCCCACATGTTCCAAAATGCAGACCCTTAACTGCCTTTTAGTTTTTTCAATATAAATCTTCTCACGTGGACATGTGAGCTGATATATTACATCAATATGACTATATGTATAATACATTGAATTTATACTTTTGGTAGTAATTTTTTTCTTTTCTCATTGTGAGGTTACTTAGTTATATTTGAGGAGCTGAGTGCTTGTAGGTAATTCGCTAGGAGGTCTTTTTTTCTGTTTTGGTAATGGAAGGCCAGTAATAGAGGATAAATTAAAATATTATGATAAAGAAAGTAAAGAGATTAAAGGCCAAAGTCCTCAGCCCATCCTAAATAATCTGGTGGCCTCTTGTAGCCTTGTCCTCAAAAGAAGAATCCAGTCTAGAAGACAGAGTGCAGAAACACAAAAAAAAGAAACAAAGATGGGCTACTAAGTATAGTATTTAATAAAGCATAAACAATAAAAACCACATGAAAATACACCTCCTCTCCCATTGCAGTCAAACAAAGCCCATCTTGGACTGTATGCATTAAGAGGCCCCTACCAATATACTGTGCCCTCTTGTGCAGCCTTCTCTAAGATGCGCCCAATGCCAAAGAGATTAATGTGCAGATTTCATACCCTGATGAGGTAAGTCATATTCTTGCAAAAATATATTTAAACTAGAGTGAGTATTATTCAATGTCATTGCTGTATTGTGCCGCAGTCTCAGGATGCTTGCAACTATTTATCAGTTGTATAAGAACAAATCTGCAAGCAGATGTTTTTTCTCTGCAGACGGCTTTAGATAAACTAAGTGAATGGTATTTGTATATCATATCACCTTATCTACAGTGATTAGGAATAATAATAGGTTGTATATATAATCATATTATCTCTAAGACTTGCAAGTCATCCCATCTGAAAACCCCCAGGGCCACCTTATTCATAAGACCGTTATAATCCAAGTAGGTTGTTACAGCAAGGTTTGGATTCTACAGTGTTTTGTGTCTCCTCCAGTTAAAGGGATAGTAATACTTCGTTTTAACTTTATTTTATTTTGTAGGCATTAAAAAAACATGAAGAATGATATAAGTCTTATCTCTCAAACCTTTATGGTTTAAGAGATATTCACAAACAAAGTATCCCCCCCCTGTTCAACCAGATCAGAAGGGAGGTGCCCATGTAGACTGCAGAGAGGGACAACCTTCAATTAAGATGAGGGAAAAAGCTGAAAAACTTGTCAAGGGGGGCAGGGCTTTCATTGTTTTCATACAAAGAAAATTGTCCCCTTCTGTTATCTGTCTGGTCATACAACCTGATTCACATCTGAGAAGAGATGGCTTACACTAGGTAAAAGGGGCGGGGAGGGGAAACTTTGCTTGTGAATATCTCATAAACCATAAAGGTTTGAGAGATAAGACTTATATCATTCTTCATGTTTTTTTAATGCCTACAAAATAAAATAAAGTTAAAACGAAGTATTACTATCCCTTTAAGGCATATGTTACTGAGGACTGAGTACAAAAGGTTATTATTCAGTAGCCGGCAAGCTGAAACAGTGTAATAGGGCTAGATTTAAAGGCAACCGTTAGCAAAAAAAATCACTAACGGGTGCGTTAAGTGTCATGTTGCAATTCAAAGATCCGTCTAAACAACAGCTAACGGCAGTTGCACAATCCTAACGGCCGATACACTTACGTGCATTCAGACGCATTCAACAACATACCCCAGAGCTATTCAAAGGCTTGCGGTACTGATAACGACTGAAAAAAAGACACACCTAACGGCTAAAAGTTAAGACCCACTTTTCTTAGCCGTTAGACACTTAACGGCCAAAACAAAACACCCATTACAGAGGAAAAGACACAAAAGGCTTACCGCACAACCATGTAAATGGGAAAATTAACCCGTGCAATGCCAAAACAACACAAAAACATGTACACACAACACAAATCACTACACACACAACAACAAACAACACCACAGGGACAACGACACACAAAAAAAACAACAACACAACATGGCACGGAACAATGGGGGTCATCACACAAAGCGGACACCTGCAAATACAAGCTCACCTGGGCAACATCAACACGTGACCTGCACCCCACAACTGCACATCCGCAAATGGCACACACAGAACAAGCAAACACACCACATCTTATAACACACACACACACACACACACACACACACCTGCAAACACTTACCTGGACAAAAACAACTCACCATTGGTCAGCACTCACCTCATCACCACACCCACACAACGTCCTAGCAAGTACTTAAAGGGACAACTCAACACACTCACTTGTGGCTTGTTTTCCACTCAGGGAGGGAGGGAGAGAGAGAGCGATAGAGAGAGAGAGACAGATAGAGACAGATAGAGAGAGCAAACAGTATGTTGGGTTACATATTGTTGCGAAGACTGAGGAGAAGGCGTGCAAGGGAGAGAGCTAGGGAACATCAGCAACCTCCAAGCACGCCTCATCAACAGCCTTCACCTGTTGCAAGTGAGGAGGCTCTGGCTCACCAGCCACACAGGAGTCCATCCCCACCTGGAGGGCACAGGATGTATAGACGACCACCAAGGCCCAGGGTATACCGCCCAAGGGTCACCCTCTTTGGAATGACTGATGACGAGGTCATTGATCGCTACAGGTTGAGGCCTGACGCATAATTGCCTTGTATGAGGTCATCAGGGAGCAGGTGGATCCCGTCTACATCCACAACCATGCCCTAACTGGCCTGCAGAAACTACTCTGTGCCATACACTTCATGGCAAGCGGGGCCTTCCAGTCCACTGAGGGTTACGCATCTGGCATGTCACAGGCCACATTCTCCAGAGTGCTGGCCCAGGTCCTGCCAGCCCTCAAAAGCAAGGCCAGTACCTATATACATTTTCCCACCACCGACATGGACTGGATACACGTCAAGCAGGCCTTTTACGCAAAGGGAGGCATGCCCAGGGTCATGGGTGCTATAGATTGCACCCATGTCCGGATTAAGGCCCCAGCATGTGACGCACAGATATTCATCAACAGGAAGAACTTCCACTCCATCAACGTGCAGATGGTGTGTGACAGCAACATGAGGATCATGAATGTCTGTGCAAAATATCCTGGCAGCACACATGATGCATACATTCTACAAAACTCCTCAGTCCACAGAGATTTTGAGAATGGAACCTTTACAGGGGGATGGCTACTGGGTGAGTTCACAAAACAAAATCACACCACATACACAGGCGTACACACCACGCTGCTCAGCATGCACCTGACCCACAGATACTACGTCCACCACACAAAACATCATTCACACAACATGTGCTCCCTGTCTCACCATGTCACTCACATTACACAGGTGATGCTGGCTATGGATGCAAGTCCTGGCTACTGACCCCTCTGGCCAATCCCCAAACACATGGCCAGGAAAGCTACAACCAGGCTCATGCCAGAACGAGGAATGCTATTGAGCGGACATTTGGGCTTCTCAAGTCAAGATTCCGATGTCTGGACCACTCTGGGGGAGCACTGCAGTATGCACCGGCTAAGGTGTGTGACATCATTGTGGTGTGCGCAATACTGCACAACATCGCAGTGGACACCAGACTGCTGGATCACATCCCGGACCCCCCCCATACAGGAAGTGGCCATGGACATCGGGCATGTGGAGGAGACCATGAGAGGGGCACAGATCAGAGACAGGCTCATCACGGAACACTTCACCTGTGAGTATAACACATGCATGCAAACAATCCATGCAAGTCCCCCATCAGTCCTGTGACACTAACCACACTGCACATGTTGTTCTGTCTCACCCCACAGGAACAGTGACACAGCACTGCACTGGCAGTGGACGTGGCAAATTGTGTGTGTGGACTCAACAACCATCCTCCATTCCACTCTCCACGTTGACATACAGACCCGAAGGATATCACGCACACCCCCAGGAGAAACAAGGTACAACATATTACCCATGTTCATCACCTTACACGGCTTGATTGACAGCAACGAACTGGATATGCCATGATTATAGCCTGAACAACCATGCTAGCCCAGTAGCGAAAGAGTATTATCTAATGATATGCATTAGATGGGACATCAGACTCAATATGGGACCTCTCCTGTGCTACAGCTGAGAAGAGCAGCACAGGGGTGGATGTACAGTGGTATGGGCACACAATGTAGAGGTCATGAGACGTAGATCAGATTACCAGGGACTCCATGCTGACCTGTGAGTGTGCAGACCAATGTGCCCCCGACCTGAATACACACATCAACAAATATGTCCTAACAGTTCCATAGAACAAATGACATTGGGCTGCCACTGTCACTTTCACAGTGGCAACACAATGTCATTACCTCCATGGAGCTCTCAGAACACTTGTTAATGTGTGTATACATATCAGGGGCACAAATCCATAGGGCTGGTGCACATGTCCTAAGTTCCCCACAGAATTGGTTACAGATGAGTACACAACACATTGTCAAGCAATGGTTTGTGTACACACCTGTAATCAAGAAGATTGAGGGGATTAAAAAGACTAAATTGTTGTTGCTTGATGATCAGTTCAGGTCCACTGCTCCAAATCCTGTCCTCTTGTCCCGCAGGCATCCGTAACATGATCCATCCTTGAACTGAAGATCTTCCATGTGACTGGATTGATGTCTTGACAACACCTTCATGAAGATCACCCCTTGCTGTTTATGGTGATGTTGTTGGTGATGCAAAGTTTGACCTGAGGTTCACACAAACCTCTACTGGAACATTCTCATAGAGACACAGAAAACACCATTTCTTGAGTGTTATTACCTGTACAGTTAGGATGCTCAACTACAGAGTTGTCAAACCTTGTGGACAACACATGAGCAAGGCAGCAGTGTTACTGAAGTATTACGATTTAGTTTCAAAGTACATTTAGTGTTCACATACAGGTGTTAAATGCATATAGGCAATACACACAGAAAACACTTGTACATTCTAATGTACTTTGAGACACAATAAAGATGAACCATCCACATTCAATCTGTGTCTGTAGGAGGATATATTTGAGAACACATTTGTCAATGCGTAACCACACCCAGGATAGAGTATCCCCCATACATGGAAAGGCATCACCCACATCACAGGAGTCCACCACTTGTTTGCCAGTGAGTGGACTCTGTGATCTATCCATGCAAACAGATGATAGTGGCAATGATGCACCAATGTGTTGTGGAAGTGATAAAGAGGTGATACAGGGGACATACTTCCACAGTGAATACATGTCCACATATTCTGTATTGCTCAGTATAATCAATGTTCTGAGATTGTGCTCCACTTTGACCTATCTCAGTACATGGGCTATATCAACGAACAGACTAAGTGGACATGTGTTATCACTGGTGAAGTCTGTTGTTACACCCTTAGGGAAACAGCAACTCAACTTACTGGAGACACCAATGCTCACCCCAGGATATCAATGTGTGTGCTACACATTGAAATCCTAGGTTGAAAACATTAGCTTCCCCAGTAAGTCAGTTGCACAATGAGTGTGTGAATCCAAGACAATATGGATACATGTCCCATTTAGCTGTCCTGCTTGTAATGTCCCCGCTAAGTCACAGAGCTGTTTGTCTGCTAATCTCATTAACCCACTGAGTGCAAGAGTGGTCCCCAGCGCATTTCTTTGCAATGTGTTGCCTACCACTCTGGCACTCAAAGGGTTAAACACAACATATGATGTAGACGAATGTTCAATGTTGTACCATTTGTTGTGCTAAGGGGTATGTTTTGATGTTCAAATTCAACACACAACACCGCCATATAACACAGTGGTGTCATATGGCTCCAGGGATGTATTACATGTTGAATTTGTACAACGGTGTGTGTGTGTGTGTGAACCCATGTTGTAGCATACCACTAACATTTCACCCAGGCAGAGGTTGTGTTCACTGCATTGTATGGCAATGCATTGGAGACAACCCTGCCACACAATCCATAACTGAAGACACAACAGATCAGACAGGAATAAAACTAAAATGTTTTTTTTATTGAGGGGAAAGTTGACAGGTTGGGCCTTTCATTTTTTCCTTTTTTGAGGGGGGGGGGCTTAGCCTGTGTGCCAGAGGTGGATGCCCTTGTGGATCTCCTGGTAACCCTCTGCCCCCTAGGTGTGGCTTCAGGGGTAACACTGGAGGGGGTGGTGGTTGAAGTAGACCCCTCGGTGGAACGCAAGTTCTCCCTCTCCATCCTCAGGTTCTCCCTGCGGTTGATCTCCCTCAACTCCACAAGGACCTGGGTCAACATGTCCATCACACCAGTCCTGAGCTGCTGGAGTAGTGTGTTCCCCCTGGCCACCTCCGACTCCAGGGCTTGGATTCTGGTCTCCAATTGGCCAATGTTCCTCCTGGATGGCCTCCTGCTCCTGGTGATGTTGCTGTCAGTACTCCTGCTCGACCGGAGTAGTCTCCTCTGAAGGGCCATACACTCCGCCTCCATCCCTGTGAGGCGTGCGGTGCTGGAGGTGGATGTGCCCGGTGTCCCTGGTGCTGCTGTTTCCTCCTCTGCTGCTGAGGGTGCTGTTTCCTCTGCTGCTGGAGGTGCTGTTTCCTCTGCTGCTGGAGGTGCTGTTTCCTCCTCTGCTGGAGGTGCTGTTTCCTCTGCTGCTGCTGAGGGTGCTGTGGCTGCTGTTGGAGTGGCTGGTGCAGATGATGGGCATATGCCCACCACATCAAGTGATCCCGAGCTGCCAATGATGTGTGTGCTGGTGGAGGTGTGAATATGTCCCTGGGTAGGGGGCACTGGGGCTCACCAATCAGGCCCAGGTGTGTGTAGTCCAGTGGCCAAGGGTCATATGGTGGCCACTGATAGGTGGTGGGACCCCACCTCGGATCATACCTTGGGGCATGCTGTGGAGCCATCCAGGAGGGTGGGTTTATCTGTGAGGCATATGGCCCATATTGGGTGGTGGCCACTTCCCTGGCAGCCATTGCCTCCCTGGCGGTGGTGGTGGTGCTGAAGGAGGGTAGTAGCTGGTGGAGGTGGATGGATATGTCCACCTCTCCTCCTGTGGCATCCAGCCACTGTACTGGGGAGGTGCAGCCTGTGGTGGTGCAGCCTGTGGTGGTCCAGCCTGTGGTGGTGCAGCCTGTGGTGGAGGGGATGGTGATGGTGGGTAAGGTGACCACCGGCTGGTCCCCTCCTCTGTGTACTCCTCACTGGGGGGTGACATAGCCTCCTCCACTGTCTCCCGCTGGGCTTGAGGGCCGTAAACTGTGTGGAGAAATAAGATGTTGTGATTAGTGACCTTAGCCATATGTTTGTGGAGACAGTTATACTTTGATATGTGTTGAAGACAAATATATGTGTTTGGGTTAATCCCCCTGGGTAAACAAGGGTACTCCCACTGCTGAAAGGTGTTTGAGTTATTATGGTTGAAGGTTTAATTTTGAGGTGCAATATCACAGTGGGCCGAAATAGTACAGTGGGGCTGTTGCAACACCCTCCCATGTAGATATCTGGTCCCTGTTCCAGAGCTGTCCATATGATTGCGTAGTAACAGCACCACTGTACAATTTCATGCCACTGGGATATTGCCCCTGACATATCCACGTCTGAGCTGTGATACCTTTTGTATCAACACACCTTTCAGCAGTAGGAATACCATTGTTTAACTCGGGGGAGGGGGGAAATCCGACAACATATATTTGTCTTCACAACTTGTAGAGATGGCAAAGGTTAAGTCCACCTTGATGTCAGATTGTAGAGATTGTGAAAACAGATGTTGTTCTCTGTTAGTCCTATCCCTCCTACCCTCATGGTTGTTCAGATATTGCTCTATGTGCCAGATGTAGATTTCAGTCATTTGTCCACACGAGGGCTCTTCAGCAGAGCCCAAATCGCCCCATTTGGAGAACAATACTTAATTGGAATGGTGTACAGAGTGTGCATGTTTTGCAAGCACATTCTGTGGACCATTCCAAAGAGGTATTTATCTCGACATGTTGCGACTTTGGCTCTGCTGAAGAGCCTCCGTGTGGTCACATGATAGATATCTCCACCTGTCACAATATCTGTATAACCATGAGTGTTGGAGGGATGGGACTTAGATCAAGACACATTTGTTAACGATGGCAATGATATGACATCATGATGACATTACCCATTGCTAGCCCATTACAGTGACGCACAAGTAGAAATGGTCATATATGTATGTGGATATGTACCCTTCATATGGATAGAGTAATATCCTTCCAAGATGTGAAGCCAGAGAGCAGTTCAGTAGGTGTGATTGTCTTACTGGCTATACATGTGCACCCATCCAACAAGACATTGTATTGATATGATGGATATGAACATACCTCGTATATCCCATCTACATAGAGTGTGATATACTATGTATGTGTATTTGAATGTTTGCAATGTAGGTTGATTTGTGATGGGTGCACATAGCTGTCCAGTAAGGCAATCACATCCAGTGAAGTGATCTGTGTTCACATCGTGTTGGAACATATTTAGTAACAAACATTTGAATCCTAAGGGCAACAATCCAGCCAGTAGTGAGGGATATCTTTGATTGAGGCCTGTTTTTTTCTGTGTATGAGCCCATCCATCCTTCTGTGTGAGGCAACCGTACTCAATCCTAGATATCCATCAGTCATGGCCTGTTGGTGACCAAGGTACAATGATGTTTGCTATTTGTTTCCCATGTGTATCCTGCAAAGAGCGGCTGGTGTACCATCCATCCATGGCATCAGCACCCCTGTGGATCCATGTGGGAATCAGATATGGGATATGTAATTTCAAATCCGAGTAAATGATTGCAGCCACAACACCAATGCCTACATTTTCCAGCTTGAATTCTGTGTAATAGTTTTCGGCCTGTGTGTTGCACCTACAAGCATTTATTCTGTGTGACATTGTGATGTATGACCTGATGCCCCCTTTTTGTGATTCAGTAAGCGGTGATGTAGAACTGATGAAGTGAACATGATGGTGACTTCTCCAGTGATCTCCTTTCCCCATTGCCAGTGTTTTCCATGGAGTCTGTACAATGGGACCTTATAAACTTGATTCTTGTTTTTGCATATTCTCCATGGACTAACACTGGTATTGGTGAAGTGAGGGTGTGTGAGGGTTACTTTATGTCCACCATCTGTTTGTCACCGCTTAGTGAATGTCCCCTGTGTAGCATGTGATCGTTGGCCTATTGACTTATTGTCTGGTTAACCCCTTGAGCACCAGAGGGGTTGGCAGTGCATTGTTGATTGATGCATTGATGATCCCTCTAGCACTCAAGGGGTTAGGGTGGGGGTGGAGACATGGGTGACATTGTGTGTGAACAGTGATGATATTTAACAGACGACATTTTGAACATAACGGTTTGTGTATTGTGTGTAATGAGCACAGCGACAGGAGGGTTGAAGTGGGACTTTGACAGGTTTGTGCCAAGTTGGACGTTGTCATTTGTCCAGGTGTTGTGTCCTTTTTTAACCCTCATGGTGCTGTGTTGGTGCAGTTGTATGGCTGAGTGATGGACATGTGTTGAGGTGTGACTGTGTGTGCAGCTGGTGTTGGTTGCTGTAGTGTGTTGTTCTGTAGTGTTGCACTTACCGGTAGTGTGGAGGCTCCTCTCATCCCCAGTGTCAGTTCCTCCAATGACCCCCTCGATCAGAGTCGGGGACATGGTCAGACGCACCATCTCCTCCCAGCCGCAGAAGGTGATAGGGACTGCTGGTCCACCTCCAGTGCCTCGGGCGTGCTTGGCGAGCTCTGTCATCTTATTCTTGACGACCCTCCGGCAGTCGCCCCATCTCTTTTTGATGGACTCCACGCCCCGCCTGCATGGAGCCACCGCGTTGACCCGGCTGCATATTTGGTTCCAGGCTGCCTTCCTCCTCGCTGACAGGCCAGGGACCTTCGCTGTTGGGTGGAGAACACTCTGCCTCTCCAGGACAGCTTCCACGAGAGCCGTGTTCTCCTCCTCTGTGTATTTGGGGTCCCTGATCCTGCCCTCGTCAGCTCCGGCATGGGAGGATTCTGAGCTGGAGTGCCCTGCCTGGTCTGACCCTGACTGTGTGTGTGTTGCTCCCCAGCAACTACCCCTCGTCCCACTGCAGGTTCTGTCCCTCTTCTTTGTGTGCCTGCTCTTGTGGGCCGGGTCCCCCTCCGCCCTGCAGATCTCCCTCTGCCACCCCTGCTCTGCTGAGGGATCCCCTCCTGAGCTTCCTCCTCCTCCACTACTCCCCATCCCTCTCCTCCTCTCCTGGCCATCACTCACCCAGTCACACCCAGGCACTCCCACAGGCCCTCACAGACACACTCGATCCACTCACTCTCTGTCACACACTTTCACTCCCAGATTGACACTGTCAAAATAAAAAGTAAAATGTGTAAGGTGTTATAAAATAAAAGGACTATGTGTATGTATGTGTTTGTGTTTGTATGTGTGTATGTAATATGTGCAAAGATGTGCTATGTGTCGTATTCTGTGCAATGCTCTCCTCTCTCCAAACTCAAAAACTCCTCTACCTCCAATGAACGCGCCTCTCTCCCTCTCTCTAATGACTATCCTCCGCTCCTGGGTCCTGATATCTGGCTCTGAAGAACTCGATAACAGACAGTGTGTGACGGTTATTTTTGGGTATATATAGGTGTATTTGAAGTTATTTGATACATTGGGGCTTTGTGATTGGCTGTGTGTTTGAATTTGTTTTGGCATCAATCATGGTTTCTAGACAACGGCAGCCGTTATGTTAGATGTTGTTTTCAGCGCTGTTATCGTGTGATTTGGCCGCCCGTTGTGCATTAACATGAGCGACAACGGCTTTGGTGTTACGTGTTTTTTGTGTGCCTACGCTCGATAGCTATTCTCGTAGAGTAGCTATTGAATCTGCCGTAACTCCTGTATTATTTGCGAGCGATGTGCCTTTTTCACTTAGCGGCTGGTTTAACGGTTGCCTTTAAATCTAGCCCATAGTGCGGTCTATGCAATTGCATAGATCTAGGGCAATCTAGTTTATCCAGATGCAACCATATGTGTCTAAATAACCTGACTGATCAAAATTATATACAAAGTTACAATCCAACAGCCATATATGTGGTGTTAGGGGTATCAATCATGACCTATCACTGCAATCAGGGGTCAGAAAGTGAGTTTATGTTGTTTTTTCTTCAGGGATTGTTTCTATAAATGAGAAACTCCTCTTTTGGAAAACCTAGTCACTGACTTTTTATTTCATCACCTGCTGGACCCAGGAAACGGAGAACTCAACCAGGAGGTACTTAAACAGTCCACCAATTAATGGATCTCATGGCATCCCTCAAGAACAGGAAAGTTCTACTGTTTAGAACTAAGACAAATGATCCTCTACCTGTTGTGATGGAGGTGATGTCCAACACATGGTACTTTCATCTGGCCTACATGTTTACTCCAATTCCCAGGTTGCTGCAGAAGATCAAGAGGGAGAATGCTCAGGTCCTGAATGCATCATTTTGGCCCCACAGGCCTGGTTTATGGATCTTCTCAGCCAGTCCATCAAGGAGCTATTAGTCCTTCCCCTCAGACCGTATGCTCTGACCCAGGGTTCTCTGTGCTTCCAGCCGGTGTAAAGGCTGGCCCTGATGGCATGGCACTTGAGGCCTACATCTTGGATGCTGTCATTGCTACCATCATTCAAGATAGGAAGCCCATATCTTCTAAAACCTACCATAGGATCTGGTCTCTTTTTTCTAACCAGTGGTGCACTGATGGGTGATTGAGATGTGTCCTTCAGCCTTTCTAGGATTTTGATTTTCCTTCAAGATGTCATTAACAAATATCTCAGTCTGAGCTCTATCAAAATATAGATCTCCTCACACTCGGTTCTCTTCCAGAAGTGAATAGCTTTTTTCCTGAGGTTAAAACCTTTGTTTGAGGGGTGGCTCATGCCGTCCTTTCCTTTAGGAATTCCACTCACCTTGTGGGACCTGGTGTTGAGTGTTCTTTGGAGACCTCTCTTTGGTTCCCTTGCATTTTTTGATGCTTAAAATGGCCTTCCTTTTGGCCATTGTTTATGTGTGAAGATTTGCTGAACTACAAGCTGGTTTTTCATAAGGACAAGGTAGTCCTTTGTACTCCTAGTAGTTTCTTACCAAAAGTCATATTTGACTTAACGATGAATTTGTTCTTCCTTCTTTTTGTCCTGATCCTTCCACCAAACAAGAAAAGGATCTTTACATGTTGGATGTGGTCTGATGCCTTAAGTATTATATGCATTGCATGCAGCCTTTTAGAAAAGCAGATTCCCTCTTTGTCATTCCTGAAGGCCCTAGAGTGGGTCAAGCTTCTTCCAAAGTCACTGTTGCCTCTCAGATCAAGGCTACTATATGACAAGTGTATATGAAACCTGTTTCTTTCAGTGTCACAGCGTGCTCCACCATATACACATTCACTAAACACTATCGTGTACTGGTAATTTTGTTTTTCATCCAAAAATCTTTGTGGGTGCGTTGTTATATGCCCATGGTTCCTGTGTTCCATATAGGGTGTAAGAGAAATAGGATTATAGTGAACTTACCAATATATGCTTTTCTCTTAGATTATATGAAACACAGGTCCCCCACCTGGAGAAAAAACCTTATGTTTCCTTCCCCGGGCAGAAGAGTCGTCTTTTAGGTTCTTTGTTCTGTGGGCTTTCTTCTTTGCTTCTCGCTTCTTGTTTTCTTTCCTGGTACCAATTTGCTATATGTAAATCTGGAGGTGGGGGTAAAGCTGGTGGGAAAGGGGAATCTCCACCTCAAAGGCTCTGCCTTTTTTTTAAATGCCCTGCCCTCAGGAGGGGTGGAGCTTTATCCTCATGGTTCGTGTGTTTCATATGGACTAACAGAAAAAAACAGAAAAGGATTTAATGGTAAATTCACTAAAGTTCTATTTTATACAAAGAAAGAAAATGTTGTAGGGCTATTCCTGCCTAGTAATTTAAGTGTAGAAGATTTTTTATTCAGAAATTCACTACAGCTCAAATCTAAGTTCACTAAAATTCTATTTATTTTACTTATTTAGACTTCTAGACTATGGTAATTTAGGCATACAATGTAGACTCTTCCTCTCTTAACACTACATTACCACCCCTCTCACTAACACTGCTAAGCAATGCATTGCCCATCTCCCCTAGCATTAAAAGGATTATGTGTAATTTCTTATACCATTGAAATTAGAACTTTTTCCAGTGATAGGGCTTACGAGAGAATGTATTCAAGGCAGCCTTCCTGTCTGGCTAAGAAATACTGGATTCACTTGGAAGCCCGATTGCTCTTGCGATTTATATATATTTATATATATATATATATATATATATATATATATATAAATAATACTTATTTGTGAGAAATGACAGGAAGTGATAGCGACTAAGCCTTTTCTTCAGTCAGTGGTCCATCTCAATCTAATCATTCTGTTTCTAGTCTTGTTTTGAAGAATTTGTATTAGATAAAATCCTGGTTTTCAATCAATATCTGGTCAGCAGGAAAGGTTATGACTCTGAAGAATATTCTTGGCTTCCTGCTTCATGTGTTCATGCTACTGCTTTCAAAATATATTTTCATTAGTTTCTTTATAAAACAGCAGATGAACCCAGGGAGAGTGTCCATGGAAAGCTAGGGTAATGTAGGAACTCAGTCTCAGTGAGCTAATTGGCCACAAGTCTCTCCATTATTCCTAGTCCCATTTTGCTTCAAGTTCAGTCTGCCACAATTCAAGTCTCTCCATTGTTTCTACTCACAGTTTGCTTCAAGTTCAGTCTGCCACAAGCCACATCTCTCCATTGTTCCTAGTTCCAGTCCACCTCAAGCTTTGTATCTTGTCTAGTCTCTGCTATATGTTGTCTCGGTTTCCACTCAAGTATCATTCCTGTAAAATCATGTCTCTAACCCTTCTGTGTGAATTCAGCCTCTACTCACTTCACCTTACTTTGCCAATAGCAACAGTATCTACATTCCCCTTACTTACTCTGTATTTCCTTACTCAGCTGGCATCAGCTATCCCCCACTCAGCTGCATATTACTACTGCAACTCCAGTCTCCAGCTGAAGTCCAAGAACAGTTCATATATTTTACTAATCATTTTCAAACCATTTACACTTATATTTTCTCTGTGTGCAACCTATGATATTCCCTCCCCCCATTCAGGTTCTCACTACCTCAGAGTTTCTGTAAGGTATACCTACAGTTAGGTTTGGAAATATTTGGACACAGACACAATTTTCATAATTTTGGCTCTGTACTCCAACACAATGGATTTGAAATGAAATTCAAGGGGTTGAACAAAAAGTATTGTATGAAACGTTTAGGAATTGCAACCCCTTTCATACACAAACCCCTTATTTCAGGGGCTCAAATGTAATTGGACAAATTAACACAATCATAAATAAAATGTTCATTTTTAATACTTTGCTGAGAATCCTTTGCAGGCAATGACTGCTTGAAGTCTGGAACACATAGATATCCCCAAAGCTAGGTTTCCTCCTTTGTAATGCTTTGCAGGCATTTACTGCAGCTGTTTTCAATTGTTGTTTGTTCGTGGGTCTTTCTGTCTTAAAGGAGCAGTAAACTTTGTTTTATGAAAACATATTTTATAGAGCATTTCCTGCTGAATAAAAACAAGGGTACTTCCATCGCTGTCAGATGTTTTATTCAAAATGTATAGCAGTTTAAATAATCATGAAGTTAATTTACTGTGTTTACTTCCTGATAGTTCTAACTGACAGGAAGTGACAGGAAGTTTCTATCACATTCTATGGAGACCTGTATGTCTCTGACTTTTCTGATTTTCTTCTCCATTAGAATCTAACAGGAAATCTAATTAGAATTTGACCACTAGAGGGCACTGCTAATGTAAAAAAAACATGGGTTTAAACTGTAATAACACTGGAAATATAAATCTCTCGGCAGTGGGAGTACCCTTATTTTACTCAATAGGAAAATCCCTACAATATGTATTTTTTCATAAAAAAAGTTTACTGCTCCTTTAAGTTTTGTCTTCAGCAAGTGAAATGCATGCTTGATCGTGTTGAGATCAGGTGATTGACTCAGCCATTGCAGAATCTTCCACTTCTTTGCCTTAAAAAAAACTCCTGGGTTGCTTTCGCAGTATGTTGTGGGTCATTGTCCATCTGTAAAGTGAAGTGCCATCCAATCAACTTTGCTGAATTTGGCTGAATCTGAGCAGTCAATATATCCCTATGCACTTCAGAGTTCATCTGGCTGCTTCTGTCTTCTGTCACATCATCAATAAACACTAGTGACCCAGTGCCATTGGAAGCCACTCATGCCCATGCCATCACACTGCCTCCACCGTGATTTACAGATGATGTGGTATGCTTCAGATCATGATCCGTTCCAAGCCTTCTCCATACTTTTTTCTTCCCATCATTCTTGTACAGGTTGATCTTAATTCCATCTGTCCAAAGAATGCTGTTCCTGAACTGGTCTGGCTTTTTTCAGATGTTTTTTGGCAAAGTCTAATCTGGCCTTTCTATTCTTGAGGCTTATGAATGGTTTGCACCTTGTGGTGAACCCTTTGTATTTGCTTTCGTGAAGTCTTCTCTTTATGGTAGACTTGGATAATGATATTCTTACTTCCTGGACAGTGTCCATCATTTGGCTGGATGTTGAGTAGGGGTTTTTCTTTACCATGGAAATGATCCTAAGACCATCCACCACTGTTGTCTTCCATGGATGTCTAGGCCTTTTTGTGTTGCAGAGCTTAACAGTGCATTCTTTTTTTCTCAGAATGTATCAAACCGTTGATATGGCCACTCCTAATGTTCCTGCTATCTCTCTGGTGAATATTTTTTTTTTGCAGCCTAAGGATGGCTTGTTTCACTTGCATTGAGAGCTCCTTTGTGGGTTCACAGCAACAGCTTCCAAATGCGAATGTCACACCTGAAATCAACTCTGGACCTTTTACCTGCTTAATTTAATGAAGAAATAATGAAGGAATAGCCCACACCTGTCCATGAAACTGCTTTTGAGTCAATTGTCCAATTACTTTTGGTCCCTTGAAAAAAAGGGAGCTGCATATTAAAGAGCTGTAATTCCCAAACCCTTCTTCCATTTTGGATGTGAGTACTCTCAAATTAAAGCTGAGAGACTGCACTTTAAGCCCATATTCATTATTTAACTGTTATTTGAATTTATTTTGGCAACTTGTGTCATTGTTCAAGTATTTCCATACCTAACTGTATATACTATAACATTGTGCCTTAGCCTTGTGTGGTATGCTGGAGTACCTCTGCTCAATGGTGCCCCAGTCTCCTATTCAGAAAAGTAAGTGATGCTGAACTCTCAATCAAACGTTACTATGCATTAACCTGTGCTTGTAGTGCCAGCCTCCTCTCTGCCTAGCCTTGCCCAGTCTTCCAGTTTTTGTCCTGTCTCCAGCCTCAAGTATATCTAAACTGTGTGTTTATTCTCCCTGGTTGCTTCTGACTGAAGTTCATCAGGGTAAGTCCTGTTGTTAACCTGTTTAACCTTACAGTGACAAGACCATCTTTTCCAACCAGTCATTTAAGAGTTTGTCAGATATGAGCTGTACCACAGGTCCAGTAGTCAGTACAATAAATATCTCCTCCTCTACTATGTGGGTCCAACACCCTACTGGCTTACTCAGTTCTGATGCAGGTTTACCCTGCTATATGAATATTTTGGGCCTGTTATGGTGTCCAAAAGTTGTCCTTGGAGTTTGATGCAACCCTTAAATGTTTCTCCTCTATAGAATTCACCGGGTTAAAAGACACATGTAATTCAATTACTGCTGACTGGAAAACTGCCATTGTAGTGCCACTGCACAAAATAGGGAAGACTCTAACACCTACAGGGCTGTGAGCCTCCATATGAAGGAGTGGTGTAATCTGTAGCTTGAGTAATTGTTGCATTGCAGATTAATATTTGAAATCAAAATATAATGATAGACTTGGGTGCAATTTATTTAATTTGCTCTTGAAACGTCATTGAAAGTAGTGTCTCAGTCCTTGCTGATGAAATTAAACTGTGTAAAAATAGGGTGTTTCCCTCTGTGTCCAATCCATGGCATACTGGGTAATTGCCTCTGGCCTTCAGCAGGTAGGGCTAAATCATCAAATTTTATAAATCTCCTGAGCTAACTCCCCTTTGCAGTTATTTTTGGTCCTACCAAATTGGAGGATGGAGGATCTGGCCTCTCTCTCTCTCCTATTTATTTCAGAATATCAGTCTTTTATTTGTTTTGCTCATGTGGCTTGCCTAATCGAGGCACACATTGGAGGTTAAGACATCCCCATACCTGGATCTCGTTTGCGCTGTAGTGATACTGCTCTTGCGGGTCCTGGGGTCCTGGCCAGCTGCCCAGCGTAATGCCTGGTATTTCCAATTGCCATCCAGATCCAAGGGCTGGTTTGAAAGCATGTGCGCTTTCACCACGCTGTATAGAACTGGAAACCGGAAGTGCTGTGCTATGAGTTCCATGGATGGAACTCATACAAGAAACATCGTGGTCTGGGCCTCTGCATATAAAAAGCACATTCGGATGGCATCCAGGCACAGTGAGTGCTGTAAATCAGTTTAGTGGCACATCCTGTTATGCTGGCTGCTTAAGAATTGTGTGTTTTGTATCTTTAGAGAGGATCTCTCACACACACATATATATATATATCCCTGTGGGTATTATTGACTATGTCTTCTTCTAAAGAGTCTAAAGGGGACAAGCCTAAGGTCTCTGACACCTCCAAAGAAGAAGTGTTAGTTTCCAAAACTAAGCCATATACAGAGTGTGAACAGAATATACCCCTGTCTGGACCTGCTGAACTATGTGCTGACTGCCTTAAACAAGCCACAGGGAGTGAAGTACCTGCTCACTTCCAGGACTTTCTCTCCTGGATGAAAATATCAATGCAAGAAACCATCTTTTCAATGCAAGCAGCAGCAATGAAGTGCCCCAGAACCTCGGACCCAGATGAGAGGGTTCATGAAGAGGATAAAGAATGCTTCATAGAACTAGACTCGGCGGCTTCAGCGGAAATCACTGAAGATGCAGGCAGCTTTAGCCTTGACAAGATGGACGGTCTTGTCAGGGCTATGAAATAATCCTTGGGCCTCTCGGAAGTCCAGAAGGACTTGAATATTATAGATGCAGCATACAAAAAGGCAAACCATCAAATCCCAGTGCATAGTTCCATACAGGACATCATAAAGAATGAATGGAAGCAAAGTGAAAAGAGATGTTCAATCTGTAAGAGATTTCAACTTATGCATCCCTTTGCAGAGGAAGACACTTCTACCTGGTACATACCACCTAAGGTGGATGCGGCAATAGCTCAGACATCTCGAAGGACAACCATACTTCTTGAAGATGGAACTACCCTCTGAGATCCCATGGAGAAGCGGGCAGACAGTGTCCTTAATAAGCAGTTTGCCACAACTGGGCAGAACCTGAAGACTGAAGAAAAAGAAAAACGGAATAGCGGTGCAAAGGAATCTCTCTGAGCGTAGTATATTGATCACAAGGGATTAGTCCTTCACCAAAACACCGTGGGATAAATCATCAGAAAATTACTCACATTTCACAGAGGCACTCAACCTGCCTCTTAGTATCCTCACTTGCACTGGCTTGCACCCCAGTATAGTGTTAATCTTCACCCAGGGTCATACACAGGTACAGTTCTTCTTAAGTTCTTCAATAGGAGTAATAGATTTTTTATGTGGAATGTGCCACCTTAAGCAGAGGATATTAACAAATCCAATGCTGTAGTAGGCCAAACCTCATTTGTTCTCATGAAAAATAAACTCCTTTTGCATTAAAGAAACTGCTACTTATTGTATAGCAAGCCAATGCTTCAAAAACAAATATATGTGAGAAAAACAGTTTTATTTTTTCATAAATTTAAAGAGAAAGAATACAAAACTACATCAATGACTATATAGTCAAAGAAAAAAAATATAAAAAATATAAATAAATTAGATGCACATATAATTAAATAATATTAAAACCAAATAAAATTAATATGCACCAAAGAATAAAAGTAATACAGCTAACGCGTTTCGTCACTAAATGTGACTTTTTCAAAGCTGAACAGAAAAAGTTTCTAACTCCACATGTTGCTTTAAATACCCATAAAGTATATCAACCATCCAATAAGATTTCCTACTACTCACCACAATTCTGGCGTGCGTTCCATGGTCTAAATTCTCATTTCCTGTTTGGAGTTACTCAATTGCCCCACACACCCTTACGTGTATTATTTTAATTGGAAGCGATTCCTCAGTAAGTTTGCACATCTGACGTAGTCACTTCCGATGCGTTCCACACATGGGGTATATCGATCACATTTGCCAAAAATGGCCTCCAGCCTGGATAAATCCCCGTTACCCACAATGCTTCGATACCCCAATCAGAATATACCACGTGGGATGGCAACAAAAAGAAGATCACTCGCTCCGGAACAGCGCAAACAAACCACACGTGTGCTCACCTCCGGAAGGCACCACATGGAACGCAACGAACCCCGCGCCTCAAACTGAAGCGCATAACGTTACGTGCGGACCACACGTGCACCAAAACCGGAACCCACTACATGTGGCATGTGCAGCCATACCCGGAACGCAGTGCACAAAAACATGTGCACCTATCATACGCCTCCAACTGAAAAACACACATTTGTGCTTTCAATAAAAACATATTATAAAAATAGGGCATGCAAGGGAATACCCCCAAGAGTACCACACAAAAGAAAATATAATATTATATAATATAAAAATAAAAACATTAGTCCATGGAATACTTGTAGTGGAAATCCAAAATATAAAAACAAAAAACACATCAACAGGTCAAACAGTATTGGATTTTTCAATAATATATAGAATACAATACATAAAAAAATCTTTAATTCAAAAGGAACATAATAATATTTACTCTATTATCCCAAAGGGTATAATATACCTAACTAGAGGGGGTGATCTTCCAATTAAAATACCTCCCCAAGTATCAGGGAGAAGAATACTATATACCAGACTCCCAAAAGTAGTGGAGAGAAAAAAAAAACATATAACAAATATATAAACTTCCTAATACATCCTAATTAATCTATCTATATGTGAATCTATATATAATGAAGATCAATATCCTCATTTAAACCCTTATCCCCTAAAGTCCCCAAAGTATAAATCCACATAGCCTCTCGTTGACACAATCGTCGGAATCTATTCCCCTGGGGAGGAATCCATTCAATTCCCATCAGTTTTATATGATCTAAACCACCTTTTTTACATAAACTAAAATGTTTATATAGTTTACAACTACTATCTCCTTTTAATATTTTCCTTCTGTGCTCCCCAAAACGAACTCTTAATTCCCTAATAGTGCATCCCACATAACGTGTACCACAACCACATTCTATGAGGTATCTCCTTTTAATATTTTCCTTCTGTGCTCCCCAAAACGAACTCTTAATTCCCTAATAGTGCATCCCACATAACGTGTACCACAACCACATTCTATCAGGTAAACTACATATTTAGTGCCACAATTTATATAGTGTTTTATATCAAATTTGCTAAAATACTCTATGTCTTCAAAATGTTTTTTACCATGTGCAATAAAAGGACATGTGTTACACCTGGAGTGATTACACCTGTAATTTCCCATAACTTTTGGGAGATGGAATTTCCCAGAAGTGGAATTTGAATTTCCATCATTTGTACTATCATTTTCTTGTAATTTTTTTGGTCTACTCGGGGCTATCAATGTTCTAACAGTTTTACTTTTTCTAAAGGCAACTAGGGGTTTTTCACCTAACTCTTCTTTCAAGATACTATCTTGAAGTAATATTTTCCAATTGTCAAAAATGATATTTTTTATTTTATTTCCCCAACAGTTATACCCTGTTACAAATGATAATCCCCTATTAATTTCACCTCCATCCTTTTTCTCCTTTTTTCGAATTAAATCATCTCTATCTAGACCACATGCTCTTTTGAAGGCCTTCTCCAATACTTGTTCACTATATCCCTTCTCTAAAAATGCCTGTTTTAACTCACCACTCTTTTTTAGGAAGTCCTCATGGTCACTACAGTTACGGCGTAACCTATGGTACTGTCCATATGGAATATTTTTTAACCATTTACTGTAGTGACCACTGTCCGCTCTCAGATACTGATTAGATGCTGTTTCTTTTTTATAAATAGAACTTACAATAAACTGGTCTGCCACACCAGTTAATAAAAGATCCAAGAATTCTATGGACCGTAACTGAATATTCTTGGTAAATGAAATCCCTCTAGGGTTGATTTCAAACTGTTCCAAAAACAAGTTGTAGTCCCCTTTACTAGTGTCCCAGATGACCAAAATGTCATCGATGAACCGGCCATAGTACACCAGGCCCACCCCACTCCACTCGCCTCCCTCGACAGTAAGGTGTTCCCAATACCCCATGAAGAGGTTAGCGTAGGAAGGGGCGAACCTGGTGCCCATGGTCGTCCCCCTTGTTTGTAAAAAATATTTATCCTGGAAGACAAAAAAATTGTGTTCAAGGATAAATTGGACACTTTTCAAAATAAATTCCCTCTGAGGAAGAGGCATTTCCAAATCCTTGTCCAAAAAGAATGCTATAGATTCTAGACCGTAGGAATGACCAATATTAGTGTACAAAGAGACCACATCCAGACTAATCCAGACATAGTCCTTTCGCCATACAACACAATTCAATCTCTCTAATACATGTTGACTATCTCTAATATAGCTGTATAAAGATATGACATATTTTTGTAGAAAATAGTCCACATACATCGAGAGGTTTGAAGTGAGGGAATTAATCCCTGCTATTATTGGCCTACCTGGTGGATGTTCTTTGTTTTTATGAATCTTGGGCAAGTGATATAAAAATGCCATCACAGGATATTCAATATTTAAAAAATCTTTTTCCGTTTGACTAATAATACCTCTTTGGTATGCTTCCTCAAGTAGGAATTTTAAATCTTTCTGGAAGATATTGCTTGGATCCTGAAGACTGCCACAGCCAAGGCATCTATGTTCTGTACATTGCCACATGGCTAACCGACTTGGTGGAAAAGGTGAATCCACAGTGTCCAGATCCCGGATACTAAAGGAAAGGACTACAATCAAGGATGCGGTTAACTATTCCTGCGATGACTCCTTGGATAATATCCTTCTGCTGGCAAAATCTTCCTCCTTGTCAGTTACTGCTAGATGAGCCTTGTGGATCGAATCCTGGGAAGCAGACCCTTCTTCCAAAAACTGATTGGAATCATTACCTTTTGTAGGAAACAAACTGTTTGGAGGCCAACTGGAAGAAATAATTCAGTGATCTTAATGGGGTAAGAGTCCTTTCTTGCCCCTGGAGAAAAGAGACAGAAATTCTCCTGCCCGGGTTGGTCAATTCCGGTGTCAGTCCTTTTGAGATGCCAGAAGATACAAGCCTGGCAGAGGATACAAACAGAAGAAGCAAGGTCCTCCCCAGAATCAGAGATCTGGAAATCACAAGGTTTTCCAGAAAAGAGGACAGTTTCAGCAGTGAAGCCAGCCTTTCACCTTCTCTATCTCCAGTAGTGGGCAGACTGGAGGATTTCCATCAGGCCTGGAGTCTACTATATCAGGACAAATGGGTCATGGAAATTGTGCAGAATGCGTACACGCTGGAATTCCAATCTGTCCCAATACTTTATCAATTCAAGACATCGATTCTAAGACAGAAGTCAAAGTCCCAACAAATGAAACAGGCTATACAACATCTGCTTTACAACAAGGTGGATAGAGGAGCTTCCACTACAGCAGAGGTTCAGAAGCTTCTATTCAACTCTTTTGTATGTTATCAAACCTGCTGGGGACCTGCGTCTCATCCTAGACCTCAAAAAGCTCAACTCTCTCCTGAAGCTATGTCACTTCAAGATGGAGACAGCGGCATCAACATTAACTGATACAGCCAGTGGCGTTTCTCAGAGGAACAGACCTGTGAGACACATATTATCATGTTCTGATCAGGGGAGTGCACAGAAAATACCTGAGATTCCATATCTTCAGCCGCCATTATCAGTACAGGTTCATATTGATTGGTCTGGCATCAGCCCCATGAGTCTTCACAAAGATGATAGAAATAGCAATGGCAGAGCTGAGACAGCATCATCAGATCAAAGTAATCCTGTATCGATATTCTGATCATAGAATCATCATTTCAGAGATCAGTCATCAGCACGGACATTTGCCTCCGTCTTCTGCACAGACTTGGCTGGATAATCAACCAGGAAAAAAGCTCCTTATCTCCCTCTCAAATCTAGTGTTCCTGGGAATACAGTTCAATACAACTCAGAATCAGGCAACCTCGTCCCTAGAAAGACAACACTGCATACTCAGCAGGGTCACTGCCTTTCTACGCAGGACGCTCCACACAGAAAAAGGGCTTCTCGAGGCTTCTGGGGCACCTTTCATCCACATATTAGATCCTGCCATGGGCCAAAGTTCACTCATGCCTGACTCAGGAAAATTATCTTTGTTATTACAAGAAAAATCCTGCCAATCAGTTCCAGAAGATTCCAGTGTTCAGGTTGATCAGAAAGGAATTATCTTGGAGGATTCACCCAAACAACCTCTCGAGAGACCATTCCCTGATAGAACCAGAATGGAAGATTCTGTGTACAGACCCCAGCAACACTGGTTTGGCGCGGGATATGGAATCAGAACACAATCAAGGGCAGTTGGACAGCTCAGGAATCCAGCCTTCACATCAATGTTCTGGTACTATTAGCAGTTTTGAAATCTCTCTGGAATGTCAGTCTCAGTCTACGGAACTCTGCAGTACTCATCAGGTCAGATGATGTCTCAGTAGTTCAATATCTTATGAACCAGAGAGGAACAAGAAGCGCCCAACTGAACAATCTATCACTGGAGATCCTCTATTGGTCAGAAAAGAATCTGTTGACAATCACGGCATCCTTTCTCTCAGGACACCTAAATGTCCAGGCTGACTTTCTAAGTTGCAGAAAAGTAGACCCAGGGGAATGGGTTCTAAGCAAACAAGAACTCCAAACAGTGGCAGCAACATTAGGAAGACTGTCAGTAGATCTGATGGCCATGCTCCAAAACAGAAAATGTCAGGCCTATCTATCAAGGTGGTACGGACCTCAGGCCCTGGCTCAGGATGCTCTTCGGATACCATGGACCTTCCATCTGGCATACCTGTTTCCTCCTCTGCCTCTGTTGTCAGAGTTCGTAAGAAAGATGAGAAGGGACAAGTCATAAGTCATCCTCATTGCCCCAGACTGGCCTTGGAAGCCTTGGTACGTTGACATCCTTCAAATGTCAATCAGGCTTCCCATGCCTCTACCAATCATTCTGGACCTTCTAATCCAGGGCCTCTGTTTCACCCAGATCCAGCCTTCTTCCAGCTCAAGGCCTGGAGGCAGACCAGCAATCTTTGAGGCATCAGGGCATATCTGAACCAGTCAGATACCATCCTAAAGGTAGGAGACCATCTTCTACGAAGATCTACTACAGAGCCTGGTCTGTCTTCCATAGGTGTGCCTTTTGCAGAATTTGGATCGTCATACAATCTTCGCTCCTAAGATACTTGATTTTCTCCAGGCAGGGTTTTAGAAAGGCTTAAAGGGATAGTAATACTTAAAATGTAAAAAAAAATATGTTGTAGTGTTTATCCCCCTGAGTAAAACAAGAGTACTCCCACTGCTGAAAGGTGTTTCATTCAAAAGTTATTAATTTTCAAAGTTGAATTTTTTAGGTGCAATATCACAGTGGCCTGAAATTGTACAGTGGCGCTGTTGCTACATGATCCTATGGACAGCTCTGGTCAGTTGACCATAAATCTCTATAGGATGGTGTAGCAACAGCGCCACTGTACAATTTCAGGCCACTGTGATATTGCACCTAAAAAATTCAACTTTGAAAATTAATAACTTTTGAATGAAACACCTTTCAGCAGTGGGAGTGCCCTTGTTTTATTCAGGGGGATAAACTCTACAACATATTTTTTTTTACATTTTAAGTATTACTATCCCTTTAAAACCTGCATCCCTGACAGTCCAACTATCTGCAATTTCAGCAGTCCTGGCTACACCTTTGCGGATAACTCTCTGATCCAGAGGTATATCTTACATCAATATCCAAGATCAGACCCACTATATTCAAAACCATCCTGCCCTGGGATGTAAATCTGGTTCTTCAGCAGTTATCATTGCACCCATATTTTGAACCCTTGGAAGAAATATCTCTAAAGCACCTCACTCTCAAAACTGTCTGTAACTTCAGCCAGATGGGTGAGTGAACTACAAGCCTTGGCATGTGTTTCCCCATTTTTAGTGTTTCATAAGGACAAGTTTGTTCTTCGCCCCAAGACTTCTTTCCACTCCAAAGTCATCTCACAGCTTCACCTTAACCAGGAGATTGTTCTTCTCTCTTTCTGTCCCAATCCATTACACGAGATGGAGAAGAGGTTGCATAATTTGGATCTCATTCACTGTCTTAAGATCTGTATCAACTGAACCCAACTTTTGCACAAATCTGATGCATTGTTTGTTCACTTCTTTGCAGCCTCCAAGCCCTCTATTTCTCGTTGTATTAAACTTGCCTATGACTCAGCCAAACTAGACCGTCCTCCACATATTAAGGCTCACTCTACCCATACCGTATCAACCTCATGGGCACAAAAGGCAGCTGTATCCCCAGAGGAAATTTGCAGAGCTGCTACCTGGTCATCAGCCTCTACCTTCATCAAGCATTACAGACTTGTCCTTCAAGCATCGGAGGACACTAAGTTCGAAAGGAAGGTGCTTGAAGCTGCCATTCCTGTCTGAGCTTCCTAATTTCATCCCTCCCATCTTCTGATGTACTGCTCTAGTAAGTCCCACAGTATGCTGTGGATTGGACACAGAGAAAAAGGTGAAATTTACACACCAATATTTGTTTTTCCTCTGTGTCCTTCCACTGCAACCCTCTCTGAAGGTTATTACTGGTATCTGTATCAATTCCATATGTTTACTCATAACTCAGTCAAAATGTGCATTGTTATATGCCTTGCTCTCTCTATCCTGTTGTATCTTGCAGCTTGAACAACTGCATAACTGCAGAGGGGAGGTAGCTCCGGAGAGATATGGTCCTACCAACTGGAGGGTGAGGCCAACTACCCACAGTATGCCATGGAAGAACACAGAGGAAAAACAAATATTGGTGAGTACATTTCACCTTTCTTATGTGCCACTGATGCTGCAGCTACTAGTGAGGGGAATGTAGAGACTTGTGAGGGGGTCAGCACGTGATGCAAATGAGGGTGATTGTTGTGCCCCCACCACATTTATGGTCTCCTCACTGACCGCTGATCCTCGTTCCCCTGATTCACGCTGTGATTTTTGGGTGAATTCTTTGACACTTTGAGGTCTCTGTGGCTCACCTGTAAGGCCAAGATAGTTGTAGTCGAGTGGTCACGGTTCATGCTGTGGCCACTGGGATCTGTTCCCTTCCCTCCTGGGTGTTGGCTGAAGGTTGTTCTCCTGCTGCGGTTGCAGCCATCTGTGTGGCTGTGGTCATGGTGTGTTGCCATATTCCCCATGTTGCGGGGTGGTGGCGTCCTAGTAGTGGTGTCATCCAATACTGGCCTGATTTAGTTGGCGGTATCAACCTCTTGTGGTATCCATTTTTGTGCCTCCTGTGGCATCCACTGTTGTGGATGGCAGGAAGACCACTGTATGGGAGTTCTCACTGGACCACCACAGCATAAAATGACCGCTTCCAGTTGTTTATATAAAACTTCAAAGTTTATTAACAAACACTTATAAAATCGTCAAACATGTATCAAAGAAACCCCCTCACGGGGATATAACGATACTGTCATGTACTCCTAACACGTTTTGTGTATGCTATAGACACTTAATCATAGGCAACAACTCTCCATTGGTCAGCACTCACCTCATCACCACACCTACACAACGCCCTATCAAGTACTTAAAGGGACAACTCAACACACTCACTTGTGGCTTGTTTTACACTCAGGGAGGGAGATAGATAGATAGATAGATAGATAGATAGATAGATAGATAGATAGATAGATAGATAGATAGATAGAGCAATCAGTATGTTGGGTTGCATATTGTTGCGAAGACTGCGGAGAAGGTGTGCAAGGGAGAGAGCTAGGGAACATCAGGAACCTCCAAGCACGCCTGATCAACAGCCTTCACCTGTTGCAAGTGAGGAGGCTCTGGCTCAGCAGCCACACAGGAGTCCATCCCCACCTGGAGGGCAGCACCTGCCTGCAGATGCACAGCTGCAGCAACAGGATGCTCCACAGCAGCAGAGGATGTATAGATGACCACCAAGGCCCAGAGTATACCGCCCAAGGGTCACCCTCTTTGGAATGACCGATGATGAGGTAATTGATCGCTACAGGTTGAGGCCTGACAGCATCATTGCCTTGTATGAGGTCATCAAGGAGCAGGTGGATCCCATCTACATCCACAACCATGCCCTAACTGGCCTGCAGAAACTACTCTGTGCCATACACTTCATGGCAAGTGGGGCCTTTCAGTCCACTGAGGGTTACGCATCTGGCATGTCACAGGCCACATTCTCCAGGGTGCTGGCCCAGGTCCTGCCAGCCCTCAAAAGCAAGGCCAGTACCTATATACATTTTCCCACCACTGACATGGACTGGATACACGTCAAGCAGGCCTTTTACGCCAGGGGAGGCATGCCCAGGGTCATGGGTGCTATAGATTGCACCCATGTCCGTATTAAAGCCCCAGCACGTGACGCACAGCTATTCATCAACAGGAAGAACTTTCACGCCACCAACGTGCAGATGGTGTGTGACAGCCATATGAGGATCATGAATGTCTGTGCAAAGTATCCTGGCAGCTCACATGATTCATACATTCTCCAAAACTCCTCAGTCCACAGAGGTTTCGAGAATGGAACTTTTACAGGGGGATGGCTTTTGGGTGAGTTCACAATACAAAATCACACCACATACACAGGTGTACACACAACGCTGCTCAGCATGCTCCTGACCCACAGCTAGTACGTCCACCACACAAAACATCATTCACACAACATGTGCTCCCTGTCTCACCATGTCACTCGCATTACACAGGTGATGCTGGCTATGGATGCAAGTCCTGGCTACTGACCCCTGTGGCCAATCCTCGAACACATGCCCAGGAAAGGTACAACCAGGCTCATGGCAGAAGAGGAATGCCATTGAGCGGACCTTTGGCCTCCTCAAGTCAAGATTTCGATGTCTGGACCACTCGGGGGGAGCACTGCAGTATGCACCTGGAAAGGTGTGCGACATAATTGTGGTATGCGCAATACTGCACAACATCGCAGTGGACACCAGGCTGCTGGATCACATCCAGGACACCCCCATACATGAAGTGCCCATGGACATCGGCCATGTTGAGGGGACCCTGAGAGGGACACAGATCAGAGACAGGCTCATCACGGAACACTTTACATGTGAGTATAACACAGGCATGCAAACAATCCATGCAAGTCCCCCATCAGTCCTGTGACACTAACCACACTGCACATTATGTTCTGTCTCACCCCACAGGAACATTGACACAGCACTGCACTGGCAGCAGCATGGCCACAAACATCAACCATACCATGGACGTGGCATATTGTGTGTGGGGATTCAAAAACCATCCTCCATTCCCCTCTACACGTTGACATACAGACCCCAAGGATATCACGCACACCCTCAGGAGAAACAAGGTACAACACATAACCCATGTTCATCGCCTTACAGAGCATGATTGACAGCAACTAACTTGATTTGCCATGATCATAGCCAGAGCAACCATGCTAGCCTTGTAGCGAAAGAGTGTTATCCAATGCTATGCATTGGATAATACTCCGTCACATCAGGGGTTAAAGGGCCATTGGACTCAATATGGGACCTGTACTGTGCTAGAACTGAGAAGAGCAGCAGAGGGGTGGATGTACAGTGGTATTGTTACACAACGTAGAGGTCATGAAACGTAGATCAGATTACCAGGGACTCCATGCTGACCTGTGAGTATGCAGACATATGTGTCCATGATATGAATACACACATCAACAAACATGTCCCAATAGTTCCAGGGAACAAATGACATTGGGCTGCCACTGTCACTTTCACAGTGGCAGCCCAAATTTATTACTTCCATGGAGCTCTCAGAACACTTGTTGATGTGTGTATTCATGTCAGGGGCACATATCCATAGGGCTGGGGCACATGTCCTTAGTTCTCCACATAATTGGTTACAGATGAGTACACAACACATTGTCAAGCAATAGTTTGTGTACTCACCTGTAATTAAGAAGATTGAGGGGATTATAAAGTCGAAATTGTTGTTTCTTGATGATCAGTTCAGGTCTATTGCTCCAAATCCTGTCCTCTTGTCCCACAGGCATCCATAACATGATCCATCCTTGAACTGAAGATCTTCCATGTGACTGGATTGATGTCTTGACAACACCTTCATAAAGATCACCCCTTGCTATTTCTGGTGATGTTGTTAGTGATGCAATATTTGACCTGAGGTTCACACAGACCTCTACTGGAACATTCTCATATAGACACAGAAAACACAAATTCACAAGTGTAATAACATGTACTGTTAGGATGCTCATCTACAGAGTTGTCAAACCTTGTGGACAACACATGAGCAGGACAGCAGTGTTACTCAAGTAGTATGATTTAGTTTCAAAGTACATTTAGTGTTCTCATGCATTGTTCAATGCATATAGGCAATACACACAGAAAACACATGTACGTTCTAATGTACTTTGAGACACAATAAAGATGAACCATCACTAGTCAATCATTTGTGTCTGTATGAGGATATATTGGATTACACATTTGTTTGTTAATGCGTAACCACACTCAGGATAGAGTATCCCCCATACATGGAAAAGCATCACCCATATCACAGGAGTCCACCACTTGTTTGCAAGTGAGTGGACTCTGTGATGTATTCACGCAAACAGATGGTGGCAGTGATACACTAATGTGTTGTGGGAGTGATAAAGAGGTGATACAGGGGACATACTTCCACAGTGAATTCCTGTCCACAGTTTCTGTGTTGCTCAGTATAATCAATGTTCTGTGATATTGCTCCACTTTGACATATCACAGTATATGGGCTACATCAACGAACAACCAGACCAAGTGGACAAGTGTTTTCACTGGTGAAGTCTGTTACACCCTTAGGAAAAACAACAACTCAACTTACTGGAGGCCCCAATGCTCACCCCAGGATATCAATGTGTGTGCTACACAATGAAACCCTAGGTTAAAAACATTGGATTCCCCAGTAAGTCAGTTGCACAATGAGTGTTTGAGACCAAGACAACATTGATGCAGGTCCTGTTTATCTGTCCTGCTTGTTATGTCACCGCTAAGTCACATAGCCGTTTGTTTGGTTATCCCCTTAACCCTCTGCGTGCCAGAGTGGTACCCAACGCATTTCTTTGCAATGCGTTGCCTACCACTCTGGCTCTCAAAGGGTTAAACACAACATTTGATGTAGACGAATGTTCAATGTTGTACCAATTGTTGTGCTAAGGGGTATGTTTTGTTGTTCAAAATCAACACACAACATCGCCATATAACACAGCTGTGTAATATGGCTCCAGGGATGTATTTCCAGTTGAATTTGTACAACGGTGTGTGTGTGTGAACCCATGTTGTAACATCCTACAAACATCTTACCTAGGCAGAAGTTGTGTTCACTGAATTGTTTGGCAATGCATTGGAGACAACTCTGCCACCCAATCTATGACCAAATACAAAGCAGATCAGACATGATTCAAAAGCACAATGTTCCTTTATTCAGGGGAAATGTAACATGTTGGGCATTTTATTTTTTTTTCTTGGGGGGGGGCCTTAGACTGTGTGGCAGAAGTGGATAACCTGGATGATCTCCTGGTCACCCTTTGCCCCCTAGGTGTGGCTTCGGGGGTCACATTAGAGGGGGTGGTGGGGGCAGTGGATCCCTCTGTGGAGAGCAGGTTCTCCCTCTCTAACCGTAAGTTCTCCCTGCGGTTCAGCTCTCTCAACTCCACCAGTACCTGTGCAAGCATGTCCATCACCCCCGTGTGGAGCTGATGGAGTTGAGTGTTGATCCTCATGACCTCCGACTCCAGGGCATGGATCCTTGCCTCTATCCTGTTAGTGTTTCTCCTGGATTCCCTACGGCTCCTGGTGATGTTGTCATTGGTGCAGAGGCTTGACCGGAGTAGTCTCCTTTGAAGAGCCATACACTCTGCTTCCATCCCCGTGGGGCGTTCACTGCTGGTGATGCTTGTGCCTGGTGAATCTGCTGCTGCTGTGTCCACCTCAGCTGGTGCTGTGTCCACCTCAGATGCTGCTGTGTCCTCCTTAGCTGCTGCTGTGTCCTCCTCAGATGCTGCTGTATGTGCTGCAGATGGGTATGTGCCCACCATATCAATGGACCCACTGCTGCCCACCGATGTCTGTGCTGGTGGAGGTGGTGGGGTAAACACGTCCCTTCGTATAGGGTGTTGTGGCTCCCCAAGCAGGCCCAGGTGTTGGTAGTCGAGTGGCCAAGGGTCAAACCTTGGCCACTGGTATGTGCTTGGCCCCCACCTGGGATCATACCTGGGGCCATGCTGGGGAGCCATCCAGGAGGGTAGGTCAATCTGTGATGAGTATGGCCCGTATTGGGTGGTGGCCACATCACCGCGCAGCCATTGCCTCCCTGGTGGTGGTGCTGCTGCTGCTGCTGCTGGAGGGTAATAGCTCCTGGAGGTGGTGGGGTGCATCCAGTCACTGTAATATGGTGGTGTAGCCAGAGGTGGTGCAGACAGAGGTGGTGCAGACAGAGGTGGTGCAGCCAGAAGTGGTGCAGCCAGAGGTGGGGCATCCAGTTGGCCAAGAGGTGTGGATGTAGTTGGGTATGGTGCCCACTGGCTGGTCCCCTCCTCCCTATACTCCTCACTGGGTGGTGAGGTGACCTCCTCCATGGGCTCCTGGAGTGCTGGAGGCACATAACCTGTGTGGAGGATTGAGATTGTGTGATCAGTAAACTTAGCCATGATGGTGTCAAATTGATATTAATACTTGAGATGTGGAAAGGGACATATATGTTGTAGGGTTTATCCCCCTGTGTGAAACAACGGTACTCCTACTGGTGAAGGGTGTTTTATTCTACATGTATTGCAGCTCAGAGTTGAATTCCTTTGGTGCCACATCCCAGTGGCCTGAAATTGTACATTTGCGCTGTTGCCACATCATCCTTTGTGGATTTATGCTCCCTGGACCAAAGCTGGCCAGAGGATGGTCTGGCAACATTGGCATAGTACATTTTCAGGCCACAGTGATATTGTCCATGGAATATTCAACTTTGAGCTGTTATACTCTTGGGATGAAACACCTTTCAGCAGTGGGAATACACTTACTTTACCCGGTGGATCAATCCTATGACATATATTTTTCCTTTCACATTTAGGTATTACTATCTCTTTAACGGGATAGCAATGGTTAATTTCACCTTGATGTAACATTGTAGGCATCATGAAGAGATGTTTAGAAAGATGTTGCTGTATGTGACAGCTGGAGATGTCAGTCATTTGACCACATGGAGGCTCTTCAGCAGACTCAAAATTGACCCATTTGGAGATAACTACATCTTTGCCATTGTCTACAAAGTGTTCCTGGTTTGTAAGCACGCTCTGTGGACCATGTCAATGATGGATCCATCTCCAATTGGAAGAGCCTCCGTGTGGTCATATGATTGACATCTCCAGCTGTCACATACAGCAACATCTTTCTAAACATCTCTTCATGATGCCTGCAATGTTACATCAAGGGGAAATTAACCATTGCCATGCCAAGGTACACAGTGAGGAATATGGTCTGATATGTGTGTATATGTACCTTTCATATGGGTACAAACATATCCTTGATAGATATGAACCCAGAGATCTGTTCAGTACATGTGATTGTCTTACTGCCTATATATGTACAGCCATCACAAACTAACTTTCATTGATACCACTGATACCCATCCAAGGAAGGTGTAATATACTAGGTATGTGTACTCTGATGATGATATCAATATGAGTTATTTGTTGAGGGTGCACATATATGGGCAGTAGGACAATCACACGTACTGAACCGAACTCTGGGTGCACATCTTGTTGGGACATATTTGTACCCATTTGAAAGGGACATATCCACTTACATATCTGGTTGTTTTTCTTTCTGTACATATCTTTTTTTTAATTGATCTGCAGTGTGATTGAAGTAGTATTCATCCCTATGTTATCAGTTCATCCCGTACAGTGCTGGATTATGTCAGATTTGACATGTCACTCTCTGGTTGTCATGATGGTATCCTATGCATTGCATTGTGATGCATGGGATACCACCGTGGCAATCAGGGATTGATGTACATTACAGGATTCTGTCCATGAGGTCTGTTCAAGTTGAATCCCGAGGGGCAACAATCAAGCCAGTATTGAAGGATATCATTGATTGAGTCCATTTTTTTCCTGGATCAGCCCATCCATCCTTCTGTGTGAGGCAGCCAGACCCGATCATAGATATCCATAATTCATGGCCTGTTATTGACCAAACCTCAATGGTTCGTACTTGGTTCCCATATGTATCCTGTAAATAGTGTCTGGTGTACCATCCATCCAAGGCATCAACACTCCTGAGGATCTATATGTGAATCAAATGTGAGATATGTAAATTCAAGTTAGCGTAAATGATTGCATACACAACACCAAGGCCAACTTTTTCACCTTTACTTATGTGTAATCGTTGTTGGCCTGTGTGTTGCACATACAAGCAGTTATTCTCAGTGGCACTGTGATTTGTGACCTGATCCATCCTGTTGGTGATTCAGTAAGCGGTTAAGTGGATGTACTGATGAACTGATTATGATGCTGAGTTCTCCGCTGACCTCATTTCCCCATCTGCAATGTTTTCTATGGAGTCCATATAGTGGGGCCTGTGCAGTTTGAATCATGTTATAGGATATTCTCCATAGACTAACATTGTAATTGGTGAAGTGAGGGTATATAAGTAAGTGTAAAATTCTGTACATCAGCTCTTTTTCACCGCTTAGTGAATGTCCCCTATGTGTCATGTAATTGTTAACCTATCGACATGTGTTTGTTGTCTGGTTAACCCTTTGAGTACCGGAGGGGTTGCCAAAGCATTGTTGATCGATGCATTGATAATCCCTCTAGCACTCATGGGGTTATGTGCTGGATTCCCTGTGGGAACATGGGTAACACTGTGTGACAACAATTGTGATGTTTGACATACAACACTTTTCTGAGCATGGTTTGTGTGTATTGTGTGTGATCAGCACAGCAACATGAGGGTTAACCAGGGAGTTGGACAGGTTTAGGCCTTGTTGAACCTTGACATTTGTCCTTGTCTTGCGTCCTGTTTAAACCCTCAGGATGCTGTGTTGGTGAAGTTGTGTGGATGAATGAAGGGCAGATGTTGGGATGTGAGTGCTTGTTTGTGATGGGTGTGTGCTTTGAGGTGGTGTGTGGTTTTGGGGTGATGCACTTACCAGTGGTGTGGAGGCTCCTCTCATCCCCAGTGTCTGATCCTCCAGCGACCCCCTCAATGAGGGTAGATGGCAGTGTCTGCCGCAGCCTCTCCTCCCATGCGCTGAAGATGATGGGGACAGGTGGCCCACCTCTGGTGGCTCGGGCGTGCAGGGCAGCATCCCCCATCTTCTTCTTCACCTGCCTTTTGCAGTCGCCCCATCTCTTCTTGATTGAGTCCACATCCAGCCTGCGGGTGGCCACCGCATTAACTCAGCTGCAGATTTGGCTCCAGGCAGCTCTCTTCCTCGCAGCCAGGCCAGGGAGTCTCTCCCCCGGGAAGAGGACACTCTCCCTCTCCAGCACAGCCTCCACGAGGGCCGTGTTTTCTTCCTCTGTATATTGGGGATCCCTGACCCTGTCCCCCTCAGCTCCGGCATGCGAGGAGTCAGAACCGGAGTGTCCTGTCTGCTCTGCCCCTGCCTGTGTGGTGGTCCCCAGGAACTACCCCTCGTCACACTGCAGGTTCTGTCCCTCTTCTTTGTGTGCCTGCTCTTGTGGGCCTGGTCCCCCTCCGCCCTGCGGATCTCCCTCTCCCACCCCTGCTCTGCTGAGGGATACCCTCCTGACCTTCCTCCTCCTCCTCCACTACTCTCCCCATCTCTCTCTCCTGTCCTCCTCTCATTCACCCACTCACACCCAGGCACTCTCACACACCCTCACAGACACACACGATCCCACTCACTCTCTGTCACACACTTTCACTCACGGATTCACACTGTGAAAATAAAGTTTAAAATGTGTAACGTGTGATGAAAAAAAAAGACTATGTGCATGTATGTGTATGTGTTTGTGTTTGTATGGATGTATGTGCTATGTGCAAAAGTGTGCTATGTGTCTATTTAAATGTAATTCTCTCCTCTCCAAGATCCCTCTACCCTACTCCTTTGTATGCTTCTCTCTCTCTCTCTCTCTCTCTCACTATCCTCCACTCCTGGGTCCTGTTATCTAGCTTGCTGAAACTCGAAACACAGACAGCGTGTGACCGTTATTTTGAGGTATATATAGGTGTATTTGAACATTTTTGATACTTTGGGTCCTTGGGATTGGCTGTAGGTTTGAATTTTGTTTGTGCATCCATCAGGGTTGCTAGACAACGGCAGCCGTAATGTTACATTTTGACTTAAGTTGTGTTTTAACGGGTGTTTGCGACGCACGGTGATGCCAAATCAGGTGCGACGCTGGTTTTTGTGTCACGTGTTTTTGTAGTGCCTACGCCCGATAGCTATTCTTGTACTCTTAGCTTTAAATCTGCCGTAAACCATGTGTTCTTTGCGTCCGATGTGCCTTTTTTACTTAGCGGATGGTTTAACAGCTGCCTTTAAATCTAGCCCTATGGGTCTAACCAAAGGAGGTATCACCTCTTTATGGACCTTAGGTAAATGGTGTAAGATGGGAACCACCATATGGCCCACCTTTAAGAACTTTCAATGAGATGACACCAAGGGCCAAGCCCTCATCTACCAGTTTAAATAAAACCTTAGAGATTTAGTAGGGTCTTTATTCAGTATAGTATAGGAGTGGGGATCCTGTAGCTGTCTTAATGATTCAGCATGGTAAGCAGACTTATCTAAAACAACGACCCCGCCCCCTTTATCTGCACTCCTAATTACAACCGAACTATCTGCCACAAGTGCCTCCAAAGCCTCTCGTTCTCCTTTTTTAAAATTTAGTGCACTCTTGGCTGTCCATTTAGTACGTTCATTCAACAAAACAAGTTTTTTTCCACCGCCATCTGAAAGGCTTCCCTACATTGAACAGGATAAACATCAGAACCCTGACCATATGTCCACTTTTTCTCAACCTGCGCAATGTCCACACTTCTTGTGTTCCAAGGGTTACTTTCCCTCTGTAAATGTTCTAAATCATGGGCAGCGCACAAGTCAGAAAAAAGTGGATTGTCCTGAATAGGGACCAGTGAGTCTGAAATTGACTCAAACTGCTCCAAATCACTCTCAACAAGCGGATTTCTAATTTCAGCATTATCTTGTACATTTGGTTTTTCATTTACATTAACCTGATTCTCAGGTCATCCTGAAAAAAAAATGTTTTCTCAAAAAATGTTTTCTCAAAGTGAGCTTCCTAACAAAACGATTAAGATCTAGTACTGTGTTAAGCAGGTTAAAATGTCTTGATGGAGAAATATTCAGACCCTTGGACAAAAGTTCATATTCCAACTGACTCAGGGGTCTCTGGGAGAGGTTTAATACCTCCTACCCCGACCCCCTCCATGATGTCCTCATTTTTGACCTTGAATGCTTTCCCCGCCTTGTCTGTTTATATGCTCTCGATTCCACTGGGCATAATGTCGGACGTTGGATCTGTCCCTTGAATGGCGCCTGTATCTGTAGTTTTTTGTATATCAATTGTCCCTCTGGTCGTTAAAGACATCATTAGACACTTGCTCACGGTTTTCCTGTACAAGAGAAAGAGGAGAGCCAGTACTCTGCTCAGATTCTAAAGGGGTTTGTTCTACACTAGATAAACTGACCTGTTTTGTTTCAGAACTTGTTCTTAAAATATATCTTCTTGTCTCCCTATTGTTACTTTTTAATCTTCTCTCTCTCCTTTCTTTATGCCAAGTATACACCCTTTTATTAACAAACTCTTCTTTGTCTCTCATAAACTTCCTAGATTTTAACAAAGTGATGTTGTGTTCCAAACATTGCATCTGGTCATAAGTTCTAATTGCATTTTCTACAACTTTTGGAGTCCAAAACAGTCGGATCACAACATAACTTTACTTTATTCTGTACCATGGACAATTCTGTTTTCAGAGTTGTATACTTTTCATTTTTGTAAGTAACAATAAGTCCCATAACTTTAGAGGAACACTCTGACAATATAGTGTTCCACTTGGACATAAAAACTTCATCATCTTGCCCAAAAGTTGGATTTTTAGTCATCCTCAAACCTCTAGGAATCATTTCCAAAGAGAGATATTTTTCAATGATGATGATGTCCCACCACAACTGCATTTCTTCAGTAGATAGAGACTCTGGTTTTTGTAACCATATTTCATCTGAAAATGCTTCATCTCCTACATAGGGGGTTTGCAAAGAAAAAACTTGAGGCTGTATGGACTCTATCTTGATTTAGCTGCTGCAACGAAGGTACAAAAATATGTCTCTGTTAATGTAACATCTTGTTCCAATTCCAGAGTATCTTCTGGGTGGCAGCCCTTACATAGATAGTGGTGGTGACATCCAGCTTGTACCCTGTGTTAGCTCTTCAGGGGCTGTGTCTCTGGCAGTGACTGTTTGCTCCTCCTCTTGCTTACTTCCCACCTGCAGTGCTGCAGGCATGGATGGTATGTGGGGAAATTATATAGAGTGATTAGTAACCTGAGCAATGAAAAGAGAGATTTAGTGTTGCTAACTCAATTCTGAGTGTTTGTTCCAGCATGATGTTTTGGATGTGTGTTTGTTCTGGCTCTCCTAGTGTGTGAAACATGTGTGCTCCGGCTGCTTGTGTTGCTCTGTTCCACCATCAATGTGTGTTTGTGGAGCTGCTTTGCCTGTGTGCTCTGTCGTCGTTGTAATGGTTGTGTTAACAGTGCTAATGTGTGTTTTGAGGCCCTGTGGTTATTGCACGCTCGTACTATGTGTTGGACATGCAGTTGGTTTGTGTTAGTTGAACTGTCATGTGTGCTGACCTGTGTAGAGCTGTGCAACATAACCTGGTGTAGTGTGTTCATCCTCTGTTAACCCTTTGTAGAATAATGCATTGCGTATCCCTCTACCACTCAAAGGGTTAAGAGCTGCCCTCCCCCGTTGGCTCCATGTGCAACATTTTTGAAGAACATAAAAGATGGTTGGATGACAACCTGATGGCAATCATTGTTTGTGTGTGGTAAGTATGTTTTGATCAGCACAGCACTGAGGGGGTTAAACTTGTACTTGGACATGATTTTGCCTGCTTACCCCTTCACATTTCTGTTTTGGATGTACAGTATTATCTTCTTGTTTGAACCCTATCAGCTCTGTTTGGGAGAAGAGGCATCCTCAGCACCTCCAAGTGCACCATCCATGTCCTCATCCTCTGCCACAGCTACAAGAACAATCAGCCCTCTAGGAGTGGTGTCCTACTCAGGGTGCAGTCTCTCTTAGCCTACTAGTGCTAAATATCCTAAAGCACATCATACTGGTCCTGCAAAAACAGCAGTCCAGCCATGAAGTGCCAGACAATTCCTCTCTGTACAGGAGAAGCAGCCAACCCCAGAAATAAGTTTCGTCCTTGTTGCGCCTCGTCAGTGAGGTGTAGCTATCTCTCTAGGCACTGTGAGCAAGGGGTCCACTGCTGAATTCCACTATTACCAGCGGGGTAATAATTTGACTATGTAAGGTGGGAGTCAGAGACGCTCAACTAGGAATGAGCCTGCAGGCTCTCCAGGAGTGGTGCAGGTTCTCCAGGAGTGGTGTTCATTATAATTTTATGTAATCCATCGTACAGTTTTCAAGGTCCTTATCAATGAATTAAAAGAAAGCTTTGCTGCCAGAATGGATCACATACCTTATAACAGCATAGGGTCGCATGGATCCGGTAACCGGTACCTGTAGCGTGCATCTGTGAAGGCTGGTTCAGTGCTTTGGGGCTCCACACGCTCCAGAGAGGCGCCGGCGTATGATGAGTCTTCTTCCCTGCATCAAACAAGAAGTTTGAAAGCGTGCGTTCCACAGCTATACTACACAGCCAGGGCAGCAGTAAAAACAAGAGGCAGATATAAAGGAGCCCACGAGAGGATATGTAAGTGATATTTTTTACAGATTTTGACTGCATATTGTGTTTTCTTGCTATTTAAACCTTTATATTGGTCTAGTTTAAATTCTGGTCCCCAGTATGTCCTCAGCAAAGGAGCAAAATGGGGATAAGCCTAAACTAAGTGCAAAAACCTCTAAAGTAGAGAAAGCTGCACCTAAAACTAAGACCTGTGCCAGTTGTGAGGCTAAACTCCCTACAGCAGACCCAGCTAAGCTTTGCACAGAATGCCAGCAGCAGACAATGTTATTCCTTCCCAGTTTCAGGATTTCCTGGGCTGGATGCATATATCTATACAGGATACCTTTTCCTCCATGCAGAAGTCTGCTAGGAAGAGCCAAAGAACATCTGACCCAGATGAGGGTCCATCAAAGTGACCCATGGGGGATGAGTTAAATGAAAGTCTTATTGATCTGGAATCAGCCATGTCCTTGGCTGAGGAGGGTGAAATTACTGAAGAAGCTGGTAATTTCAGCAATGATAAAGTGGAGGGTCTAATTAAGGCAATGTGCAAGACATTAGGCCTATCAGAAACACAGAAAGATCTAAATATTATGGATGCAGCATTCATATGATATAAGAAGATAACACCTAAATTTCCTGTACGCAATTCAGTTCAAGAATTCACATAATGAATGGAAGCAGGAAGATAAAAGATCATTCATGTCAAGGAGCTTTTAGCGGCTGTATCCATTTTCTGATGAAAATGTCACAGCCTGGGTTAACTGCGAGATCCAGTGAACAATAGGGCAGATAGTGCCCTAAAGAAGCAGTAGTCAACCATAGGTCTCAACCTGAGATCAGCCACTGCTATGTCCTGTATATTTTGTTTCAAGGTATCACGTGTGGAAGGAAGTATCTGCTATCCAAGATGCCATCAACTACTCTTATGATGCTTCAATAGACATCAGATTAGTGGCCAGATCCTCAGCCTTGTCCATCACTGCTTGCAGGGTACTTTGGATAAAAGATTGGGAGGCTGATGCCTCTTTGAAGAACAGATTGGTATCCTTGCCTTATACAGGATCAAAATTATTTGGTGACCAATTAGAAGAAATGATGAAGAAATCATCAGGCGGTAAAAACCAGTTTCTTCCCCAGGAGTGACGTCAGCAGAACTGGCCTTCAAGAGCATCAAAATTCAGGCATCAGTCCTTTTCGAGAAGCCCAAAGATACAGGCCAGGATCCTTATATGATCAGAGAAAAAGAGCAACAGTCCAGAGCACCCGACCTGGAATCTGTAAAGAATTCCAGTGCAAGACAATTTTCCAGCAAAATCCCAGATGAAGACAGCAGAACCCTACCTCTAGTTCCAGTTGGAGGCAGGTTGGAATTCTTCCAAAACAGCTGGAGGAGGATTCAACCAGACAAATGGGTATCACAAATACTAGAGAGAGGGTATGCACTGGAGTTTTGCACTGTCCCTCTATATTCTCAGTTCCAGACTCTGGGGTCAGACATAAGCATATGACAACAAGACTGAGATCAGTAATCCAGAGTCTTCTGCAACACAGAGTGAATGAGAAGGTTCCACATACGAAGACATTGTATGTTTCCAAGCCATCTGAGGATCGTTGTCTCATTCTGAATCTGAGAAAGGTAAACTCTTTTCTCAGAATCAGACGATTCAAGACAGAGACAGTCACATCTGCTCTGAAGTTGATTCAGCCTCTTTCATGTCTAACTCGGATCGATCTCAGAGACGCCAATTACCACATCCCATCTCAGATTCCTGAGATTTCACATAATGGGGGTCCACTACCAATACAGGGTTCTCCCCTTTGGTCTTGCTTCCACTCCAATGGTGTTCACAAAAGTGCTAGCAGTGGCCATGGCTGCATTAAAGAGATAATAATGTTTCATAATAAAAGCAGTTCTAATTAATCATCATAGTATTTGGACTTTGGAGAGTGTTATTTCAATTCTGTCAGAGTTGTAGTTCAAGAGTAATTCAATGATAAAGTATCCCCCTCCCGCCCCTTTTACTGATGTAACACTACTCAGCCAAAGCAGAAGGGAGGTGCCCAGGAAGACTGCAGAGAGGGACAATCTTCAATTAAGATAAGGGAAAAACCTGAAAAAGTTGTCAAGGGGGGAAGGGCTTTCATTGTTCTCACAAGAAGAAGATTGTCCCCTTCTGTTATCTGTCTGGTCTTACAACCAGATTCTACATCTGAGAAGAGATGACTTACACTAGGTGAAAGGGACGGGAGGGGAAACTTTGCTTGTGAATATCTCTCAAACCATAAAGATTTGAGAGATAAGACATATCGTTCTTCATGTTTTTTTAATGCCTACAAAATAAAACAAAGATAAAACTAAGTATTACTATCCCTTTAAGACTAGGGAATTTGCGTTGTTCCTTATCTGGACGACATTCTTCTTATAGCAGACTGCAGGGAACAAGCAGGAAAGAACACTCAGATCTGTCTAGATCTATTAAGAGACCTAGGATGGGCCATAAACTCCAACAAAAGCCCGCTAAATCCCACGCAGTCCCTAAACTTCCTGAGCGTCAACACAGACACAAAGCTATCCTGGTAACTCTGACTCCGGAGAAACAAATCAGGATTCTAGAAAGAATCAGTAGATTACAGATATCAGAGGTAATGAATGCAAGAACTTTTGCTCCATTATTAGGCAACCTAGGGGTAGATTTAAAGGCAGCCGTTAAACCAGCCGCTAAGTAAAAAAAGGCACATCGGCCGCAATTAATACATGACATACGGCGGATTTAAAGTAAGTGTATGAGAATAGCTAATGAGCGTAGGCACAACAAAAAAACATAACACAAAAACCTGTGTTGCACCTGTTAAAGCATCACCATGCGTCCCAAACACCCGTTAAAACACAACTTAAGTCAAAATGCCATCATTACGGCTGGCGTTGGCTAGCAACCCTGATAGATACACAAACAAAATTCAAACCTACAGCCAATCCCAAGGCCCCAAAGTAGCAAAACTGTTCAATTATACCTATTTATACCCCAAAATAACAGTCACACCTTGTCTGTGTTTTGAGTTTTGGTGAGCTAGATCACAGGACAAAGGAGCGGAGGATAGCGTTTAGAGCGAGGGAGAGAGGAGCAGACATTGGAGGGAGAAGGAGTTTGGAGTTTGGAGAGAGAGAAGAGCATGGCACTTAAATAAACACACATCACAATTTTGCACATCTCACATACACCCAAACAAACACAAACACATAGTCTTTTTTTTATATCACTTTACACATATCTTACATTTTATTTTTACAGTGTGAATCTGTGAGTGAAAGAGTGTAACAGAGAGTGAGTGGGATTGAGTGTGTCTGTGAGGGCCTGTGGGAGTGCCTGGGTGTGAGTGGGTGAATGATGGCCAAGAGAGGAGGACAGGAGAGAGGGATGGGGAGAGTAGTGGTGGAGGAGGAAGTAGAGCAGGACATCCCTGTTGAGAGTAGGGGTGGGAGAGGGAGATCTGCAGGGCGGAGGAGGACCCGGCCCAGAAGAGTAGGCACACAGAGGGCAGGGACAGGTGTGTCAGTAGGATGAGGGGTACCTGTTACAGAGCACCACGCATAGGCAGGGGCAGAGCAGGCAGGACATTCCGGGCACAGCTCTGACACCTCGCAGGCTGGAGGTGAGGGTCAGGGATCCCCGCTACGCGTAAGAGGAGAACAGTGCTCTTGTGGAGGCTGTTCTAGAGAGGGAAAGTGTCCTCTTTCCAAGGGAGAGGGTTCCTGGCCTGGCTGCGAGGAGGAAGGCTACCTGGAATCAGATATGCAGAAAGGTGAACGTGGTGGCCACCTGCAGACAGGATGTGGAGTCCATAAAGATGGGGCATCTGCAAGAGGGTGGTCAAAAAGAAGTTGGCTGAAGTTGCCATGTATGCCCAAGGCACCGGAGGTGGTCCACCTGTCCCAATCACCTTCAGCGGATGAGAGGAGAGGCTGCGGCAGACCTTGTCGTCCACGCTGATTGAGGGGGTCCCTGGAGGATTGGACACTGGGGATGAAAGGAGCCTCCACGCTACCGGTAAGTGCATCCTCACATAACCACACACCACATCAACCAACACCAGCTGCACACTCAAACACAGTCACACCTCCACACTTCCGTAGTCTATAGATTAAGGGCGCAAGAGATAGAGAAAAATTATCTAAAAGTGGTGTTTATTAGTTAAAACATACTGCGCATGTAATCAGAAACACGTACAAAATATAAAATATAATTCGCTTACCTGTCTCCTGGCAATGGCGTCCACGTTACTGTGTCCACTCCTCCGTCTAATTTTCACCGTCAGAATTGCCAGAGTCCTCTAGATGTAAGTTAGAGCATCCTCATGGTACCATCCTGGGTCTGATCTTATTACTCCATTTGACGGACAAAACACGGTGGTGGATTTCTCACAGTGGGACTTGCTCAGGAGCTAGTTTAAAAGTTATTTAAAATAAGAAATTGAAGTCTGAACCCCACGCGTATTGCGGGCTTTTCTGTCTGCTTTTTCAAGGGTGATTGGTGAATCACCCTTGAAAAAGCGGTCCACCACCGTGTTTTGTCCGTCAAATGGAGTAATAAGATCGGACCCAGGATGGTACCATGAGGATGCTCTAACTTACATCTAGAGGACTCTGGCGATTCTGACGGTGAAAATTAGACGGAGGAGTGGACACAGTAACGTGGACGCCATTGCCAGGAGACAGATAAGTGAATTATATTTTATATTCTGTACGTGTTTCTGATTACATGCGCAGTATGTTTTAACTAATAAACACCACTTTTAGATAAATTTTCTCTATCTCTTGCATCCTTAATCTATAGACTACGGATGTATGTGTGTGAAAGAGGATGCTCATAAGGTGCAGCATTGAGAGGAGTAGCAATTGAAAAAGAATTGATTGAACGCATTCCATCATCATTCCGCTCATCACTTCCTGCCATTTTATTAATCTTATCCATCCATCTATCCATCTCATTTGTTGTCTGTTTGGACCATAAACTTTCTTATATGAAGAACTGAGATAAGTGATTATAGATCTGTTTAGCACTTGTTGATCTCGCAAGTTCTGTTGACAATTATTTAAGATATTTTTGTCAATTTTGTTTTTCATTTGTAGTTTATTTTTTGTACATATACTTATCCTTTTTTGGGGGAAAGTGGAGAATTTATGTTAATTCAACAGAAAGTACAACACTAATATCCACATACAAATACTTAGAATTCACATTGCCACAATATCAAAGGAAAGTTTCCTTTCAGTTTTTGGGGTTTATAAATAGGCGCATTTCATTGACCCATTTCTTTGTACACCTCCACACATGCCCATCATTCATGCACTCATCTGCACCAACACAGCACCCTGAGGGTTAAAACATGACACAATACAAGGACAAATGGCAAGGTTCAACCAGGCCCAAGCCTGTCCAAGTCCCAGTTTAACCCTCTTGTTGCTGTGCTGATCATACACAATCCAAACCATGCTTTTTAAAGTGTTGTCTGTTAAACATCAATACTGTTCCTCCACAGTGTCACCCATGTACCCACAGGGAAGTCAGCACGTAACCCCTTGAGTGCTAGAGGGATTATCAATGTATCGCTCAACAATGCTTTGGCAACCCCTCCGGTACTCAAAGGGTTACCCGATGACAAACACAATTTGACAGGGATAGGATTACATGCTACACAGGGGACATTCACTAAGCGGTGTAAAAGACATGATGGAATGCAGTTAACACTTCCATACCATCACTTTACCAATTCCCATGTTTGTCTATGGAGACTATTCAAGAAAATGGATCAAGTTACTGAGGGCTCATTGGATAGACTCCATAGAAAAACACTGGAAATGGAGAATTTCTATAATTGGAGAAGTCCTCATTTCCACTTTACCTCCACTCCATAAGGTCTACATCACCGCTCACTGAATCTCAAGAGAGATGGATGAGGATGAACATCACAGTGTCAGAGAGACTAACTGGCTGTATGTGCAACACACAGGCCTTGAAATAACCAACACTGTGGAATTAAAGGAGAACCAAGTAGTCCTTTGTATTGTGTATGCAATCATTTACTCTCACTTGAACTGTCATATCATACATTTGGTTTTCATATGGATCCTCAGGAGTGGTGATGCTATGTATGGATGTTATACCATCCACTATTTGCAGGATACACATGGAAACCAAATGTCAAACATTGTAGGTGGAACACCAACAGGCCATGATTGATGGATATCCCTGATTAAGAGAGGCTGGGTCTCTCACAAACATGGAGCGAATAATCCAAACAACAACAGACCTTAATCATAGAAATCCCTCAGTACCGACCTGATTGGTGCCCTGGGGAATAAACTTGGACAGACCTCATGTATCTGTGATTGCCAGGGTGATATTCAGGCCCGGACTGGCCATCGGGCACACCGGGCATTTGCCCGGTGGGCCGGTCCAGTGACCCAGTCTCCGTAGTAATACAGAGCGCTGGGAGATGACATCATCTCCCAGCGCTCTGCATTATTGCGAACCGCGCGCGGGAGATGCAGCTCTGTGCCGAAGGAGGCACAGATCACACTGATGGTACGCCGCGTCGCCGCTAGATCACCAGGGATTTAAGGTAGGGGATCAAGGGGCATTGCGGAGATGAAGGGGCAGTTGATGAAGGGGGCGTTGTGGAAGGGGCATTGTGGAGATGAAGGGGGCATTGTGGAAGGGGCAATGTGGCGATGAAGGGTGCATTGTGGAAGGTGCATTGTGGAGATGAAGGGGGCATTGTGGAGTGGAAGGGTGCATTGTGGAAGAGGGCATTGTGGAGATGAAGGGGGCATTGTGGAGATGAAGGGGGCATTGTGGAAGGGGGTATTGTGGAGATGAAGGGGGCATTGTGGAGTGGAAGGTAGCATTGTGGAAGGGGCATTGTGGAGATGAAGGGGGCATTGTGGAGATGAAGGGGGCATTGTGGAAGGGGGCATTGTGGAGTGGAAGGGTGCATTGTGGAAGGGGCATTGTGGAGATGAAGGGGACATTGTGGAAGCGACAATGTGGAGATGAAGGGGGCATTGTGGAGTGGAAGGGAGCATTGTGGAAGGGGCAATGTGGAGATGAAGGGGGCATTGTGGAGTGGAAGGGAGCATTGTGGAAGGGGCATTGTGGAGATGAAGGGGACATTGTGGAAGCGGCAATGTGGAGATGAAGGGAGCATTGTGGAGTGGAAGGGAGCATTGTGGAAGGGGCATTGTGGAGTGGAAGGGAGCATTGTGGAAGGGGCATTGTGGAGTGGAAGGGGGCATTGTGGAAGGGGCATTGTGGAGATGAAGGGGGCATTGTGGAAGGGGCATTGAGGAGATGAAGGGGGCATTGTGGAAGGGGCATTGTGGAGATGAAGGGGACATTGTGGAAGGGGCATTGAGGAGATGAAGGGGGCATTGTGGAGATGAAGGGGACATTGTGGAAGGGGCATTGTGGAGATGAAGGGGACATTGTGGAAGGGGCATTGTGGAGATGAAGGGGACATTGTGGAAGCGGCAATGTGGAGATGAAGGGGGCATTGTGGAGTGGAAGGGAGCATTGTGAAAGGGGCATTGTGGAGTGGAAGGGAGCATTGTTTAAGGGGCATTGTGGAGATGAAGGGGGCATTGTGGAAGGGGCAATGTGGAGATGAAGGACATTGTGGAAGGGGCAATGTGGAGATGAAGGGGGCATTGTGGAAGGGGCAATGTGGAGATGAAGGGGGCATTGTGGAAGGGGCAATGTGGAGATGAAAAGGGCATTGTGGAAGGGGCAATGTGGAGATGAAGGGGGCATTGTGGAGTGGGGCATTGTGGAGGTGAACAGTGTGGGGAGGAGGATGGGGTGGGCAGAGTGTGGAGGTGAATATGTGGGCGGGGGCAGGGGATTGTGTCGGAGGGGGGTGGGGACATCAAAATGCACCTTCGCCCTGTGTATACATAAATCCTTGCACCGGCCCTGGGTCCGGGCGTTTTAAAACAAAAAAAAAAAAAAAAAAAAAAAAAGAGCGAACGCATATCCCCCCCCCCCCCCCCCCCCCCATGGGCTGCTCAAAAAATAAAAATGGGCTGCTCAGCTTTAAATGCCCGGGCCTATTTTTTGTCCCAGTCCGGGCCTGGTGATATTCCATGCATCGCAATGCAATGAATAGGATACCCATCATGACAACCAGAGATCCACATGTCAATTAAATAATCTTGCATTTATTCTGTCATTGTGTACATTACTAATCACACCATTTCATTTCCTCACACAGCATACGGGCCTGCAGCACAGCAGGAGGCTGTGGAGGAGGCACACACACATCCCCAGATAAGATTCCTCTTGGGGAGCAAGAGGACGGGACCGGCACATGGTCACCCTACACAGCTGCACCAACATCTCCAGCATCTTTGGCTGCACCCCCACCTCCTGTATCTTCAGCTGCACCCCCACCTCCAGCATCTTATGCTACACCACCACCTACAGCATCTTATGCTGCACCACCACCTCCAGCATCATATGCTGTACCACCACCTTCAGCATCTGCTGTCCCACCAGCTGCTCCCCCACACTACCAGGACTGGTTTTATTTTGAGAGGTCCATGCAGCCATCCTCCTCGGGACTTTACCACCCTGCTGCAGCAGCACCACCACCAGGAAGGTCCTGGCTGCCAGGGACTGTGGCCACCCCTATATATGGGCCATATGTCCATTCTCCCGACCCACCCTCCTGGATGGCTCCCCAGCATCAGCCCAGGAATGACCCAAGGTGGGGGCCAAGCAGCTACCAGTGGCCAAGGTATGATCCCTGGCCATTGTAATACGAGCACCTGGACCTGATTGGGGAGCCCCAGCTCCCTCAACTGAAGGAACACTTCACCCCACCACCACCACCACCACAGGGATCAGTGGGAAGCTCGACACACTGGATGTGGTGGGCACATGGCCGACATCTGCAGAAGCAACCCCACAAGCAGACATGGCACTGGCAGACAGAGCAACACCACCCGCAGACAGAGAACCAGCAGATTCTCCACCAGCAGCAACCCCCCCCCCCAGCACACTTGCCAGGCACATGGATGGAGGGGGAGTGCCTGGAGTTACAAAGGAGGCAGCTCAGGGAATCCCAGAGGACCAACGTACATCAGAAGGCTCCAAAAGGATTCCCTGAGGAACACTCAAAGGATACTACCCAGCATTCATGCCCTGGAGGGACAGCAAAAGCTGATGAACACAGAACTCAGGCAGTACCATGCAGGGATGATGGACATGATGGGGCAGCTGCTGGTGGAGGTCAGAGACCACAACCGCAGGGAGAACCTGCGTGTGGAGAGGGAACAGTGCTCAACAGAGGGTTCTACTGCACCCACCTCTCCCTCCAGTGCGACACCTGAAGCAACCCCAAGGTTGCAAAGGGTGACCAGGCAGTCAGCCAGGCCATCCAGATCTGGAACCAAGCCCAAGGTCCCCCCAAAAAAAGAAAAAATAAAGAGGCCAACATGTTATTTTCCCCCCAAATAAAACACACACTTCTGCATTTTAATCCTGTATAAGAAGGTTTGTGGTAAGTGGCAAAGATGTCTCCAATGCATCGCAAAGCAATGCAGTGAACACAAATTCTGCCAAGGTTACATGATTGTATAATGTTTGAACATGCCTTAGCACACACATCACACACAACTTTGTCCAAATTCAACTGGAGCCAAATAACATGACAGTTATGTGGCCATGATGTGGGTTGAATTTGAACAACAGATACCTACCCCTTAGCACAACAACTGGTGCAACACTGTGAACATTCATCTGCATCAATTGTTGTGGTTTAAGGGGTTAATCAAACAGCTATTTGACTTAGCTGAGAACTATTAGGCAGGATAGATGATAGAACATTCAGCTAAATAGGGTGTGATTTACACCCTGATTGTGAAACTGACGTGCTGATGTGCTACACATTGAAATCATAGGGTGAACATTGGGTTCTCCTGTAAGTCCGTTTCACAATCAGGGTGTAAATCACAGCCTAACTTACTGGATAACCCATTGATCAGGCTAAGATTTCAATGTGTAGCACAGACATTAAAACCTTAGGGTGAGCATTGGGTTATCCATTAAGTTGTGTTGATGTTTTACTAAGGTTGAAATAAGCTTCACCAGTGATATCACTTCTCCACTTAGTCTTTTTGTTTGGCAATGTAGCCTATGTACTGTGATATATGTCAAACCAAAGCAATCTCAGAACATTGATTACATTGATCACCATGTAAACCGTGGACATGACATTACTGTGGAAGTAACGTCCCTGTATCACCTCTTTATCACTCACAACACACATTAGTGTATCACTGCCATCATCTCCTTTCATGAATACATCACTCATGGTCAAACAACTAATGGACTCCTGTGATGTAGGTCATGCCTTCCTATGTATGAGGGATACTCTAGCCTTCAGTATGGTTCCAAATTGAGAGATGTCTAATCCAACATTTTTTTATACAGACACAGATTGAATAGTGATGGTTCTCCTTTATTGTGTCTCAAACTACATTAAAACATTCATGTGTTTTCTGTGTATATTGCTTATATGCATTGAACACTTGTATGAGCATACAAAAGGTACATTTAAAATAAATATGAATACTTTGGAAACACTACTGAACTGCCCATGTGTTGTCCACAAGGTTTGGTAACTCTGTAGATGAGCATTCTTACTGTACAGGTTTGATACCTGGATGTTAATACACACATGAATTAGTGTCTTCTGAGTATATGAGAATGTTCCAGTAGAGGTTGCTGTGAACATTAGGTCAAACATTGCATCACCAACACAATCACTTGAGACATCAAGGGTGAGCTTCATGGAAGTGTTGTCAAGGCTTCAGTCCAGTCACATGGAAACACCTCTGTTGAAGGATGGATCATGCTATGGATGCCTGTGGGACAAGAGGACAGGATTTGAAACAGCAACCTCCAACTGAACGTCATGCAAAAGCTTCAACATGATTATCCACTTAATATTTTCCATTACAGAGGGGTACACAAACCATTGCTTTGTAATGTGTTGTTTACTCGTCTGTAACCGATTATGGGGAGAACTAAGGGGATGTCAACCAGCCCTAGGGCTATGTGCCCCTGACATGAATACACACATCTACAAATATGTCCTAATAGCTCCATGAAACAAATGTATTTGGGCTACCACTGTGAGAGTGACAGTGGCAGCTCAAATATATTTGTTTCATGGAGCTATTAGGATATATTTGTAGATGTGTGTAGTCAAGGGCACATATCACTACACACACACACACACACACACACACACACACACACACACACACACACACACACACACACACACACACACACACACACACACACACGTGTGTAAGCATGGTATCCCTGGAGATCTGATCCACAATTCATGACCTCTATGTTGTATAACACACTACCACTGTAGATCCATCCCTCTGGTGCTCTTTTCAGCTCTAGCAAACTACAGGTCCCATGTTCACTCGAATGTCCCCTTAACCCTTGATGTGACAGAGTGTTATCTGATGCATTGCACAGGATGAGACTCTCTTGCTACAGGGGTACCATGGTTGCTATGGCTCTGATCATAGCAAAACACTTTAGTTGGTGCCTATGGAGCCCTGGGATATGCTGAACATGGTTACAGTGTTGTACCTTGGTTTCCAGGGGGGCATGCATGATATCCTTGAATTAGCAGTATCAACATGTACGACAGGGTGTCAGATGTCATTAGAATCCCTAGCCCCAATATGACTCATCCATGGAATGGTTGACGTTGGTAGTCCATACTGCAGCCAGTGTCAGAGCTGTGTTACTGATCCTGTGGAGTAAAACAGAACATGTGTGTTGTGGTGGGTGTGTATGCATAGATTGTGTGCATACATGTATTATACTCACAGCTGAAGTGTTCTCTGATCAATGTGTCTCTTATTTGCATCCCTCTTAGGCCTTCTTCACCCGCGACAATGTCCATAGGGTCATCTGGTATGGGTAGGGGCTAGACATCATCAACATGTCTGGTGTCCATCATGATGTTGTGTAATATAGCACATGCCATAACGATGTTGCATACTTTGCCTGGTGCATACTGTAATGCTCCCCCCGACTGATCCAGACACCTGATTTGGGATTGTAGGAGCCAGAACGTTCACTCAGTGGCATTCCTTGTTCTACTATGAGCCTGGTTGTATCGCTCCTGGGCATCGTTTTGAGGATTCGCCATCGGGGTCATTAGCCATGATCTGCAGCCATAGACCGAATCACCTGTGAACAGTGAGTGACATGGTTAGACAGGAAGCACATGTTGTGTGAATGAGGTGGACGTGCTAGCTGTGAGTGAAGAGCATGCTGAGCAGTGTTGTGTGTGCGTGTGTGGATGTGGTGTGATTTGGTAATGTTAACTCACCCAGAAGCCATCCCCCTGTATACGTTCCATTTTCGAAGTCTCTGTGTACAGATGAGTTTCTGAGTATATATGAATCATGACAGCTCCCGGGATATTTTGCACAGACATTCATGATCCTCAGGTTGCTGTCACACACCATCTGCACATTCATGGAGTGGAAGTTCTTTCTGTTGATGTAGGTATGTGCATCATGTGCTGGAGCTTTGATACGGACATGGGTCGTCTATATATCCTATGCTGCTCCAGGGGTCCCTGTGGCAGCTGGGGAGCATCCTGTTGCTGGGGAGCATCCTATTGCTGCAGCTGTGCATCTGCAGGCAGGTACTGTCCTCCAGGTGGGAATGGGCTCCTATGTGGCTCTTGAGCCAGAGCCTCCTCACTTGCAACAGGTGAAGGCTGTTGATCAGGTGTGCCTGGGGGTTGCTGGTGTTCCTTAGCTCTCGCCCTTGCATGCCTTCTCCGCAGTTTTCGCATCAATATGTAAGCTTGCTTTCTTTCTCTCTATCTCTCTCTCTCACTCTCCCTGAGTGGAAAACAAGCCACAAGTGAGCTGTCCCTTTAATTATGTTGTAGGGCGTTGTCTAGGTGTGGTGATGCGTTGAGTGATTGTAATGTACTGCCACAAAACACACACAGGAGCCAGCTGTAGATAACTGAGTGGCAACCGGTGCACTCCTTTTATTAACTTCTTTGGCTTTGTTTGAAGGGGCAAGTCCCAGCACACTATCAGGAGCTCCTTTACTGCGTGACCGCCCAGTCTCCCGGTCCGCACTACACTGCCAGACACGCGCTCTGACGCGCTTCCTGTATCCGCTCTCCCAGCAGCCTCCGTCTCGCTGTTGGCTGGTTGCTAAGCAACCAGCCACCGCTCACTCCCGGCAGCTCCCCGATAGGAGCGGACACCACACCTCCTTCCTTTCCCTAGAACCAAACACAGACATACAACAAAACTGAGAAATAGGAAGGGGGAGACAACTGTGACCTCCGGACACCTCCGTCTTCAAGGTTTTCTCCAGGAGCGCAGCACAACTTCTGGTTCCCAACGCACAGGGGGACGTCTTTCTCTGGCAGGCCGACCATTGGCAGTTTCCGGAGCTGAGGCAGCCGGTGTAGACATGTCTGAGGTTCCTGATGCTAGGTCCGGCATTTCACAGGCTGCCGCTGTGCCTTCCATAACGGAGGACCCCGCCACTTGTACTTCTCTCTGCTTACGAAGTACTGGACTGTCAAACTCCCCATCTTCCCCCTCCACCATGGGAACAGCAGCAGAGTGGGGCAACAGCACAGTCGGACCCTTGCGCAGTTGATCAGCATGTCGGCGGCACAACAGGCCTGAATCTGTGCGAAGGACAAAGGAACGGGGACCCTTCACGTCCACAATTGAAGCCAGAACCCAACGAAGAGGACCCCGGTACCACCTAGCCCATACGCTGGAACCCCGTAGGAAGTGAGGGGGTGAATGGTGGGCTAGAAGGTGTGGTCTGGAAGGCTTGTGGGCAGCCGGGTGCAACAAGTCCAGATGAGACCGCAGAGGACGGCCAAACATCAGCTTCGCAGGAGCTAAACCAGTAGTAGCATGAGAAGTATTTCTGTAGGCATACAAGAAGGATGCGAGGAAATCTGGAACTGGGGTCGAGAAACAGGACGCCAACAAGGCTACCTTCAGAGTGTGTACAAAGCGTTCAGCTAAGCCATTGGTGGCCGGATGGTAAGGAGAGGAAGTCTGATGTCTAACTCCAATGGATGTGAGATACTGCTGAAAAACTTGCGATGTGAACTGTGGACCGTTGTCGGTCACCACGACTGTAGGTAATCCAAAAGTAGCAAAGATGCGGCGAAGAGCCGACACAGTGGCCTCAGCCAAGGTCCAGGACATCACACAGACCTCTGGCCATTTAGAAAAAGCATCTACCAGCACCAGGTACATTTTACCCCGGACAGGTCCAGCAAAGTCCAGATGCAGACGTTCCCACGGAGCTGAAGGTGGGGGCCAGGAGAGGACTGGAGGGGGTGCGGACAGCTTCCGCGATTGGTTACACCCCAGACATGAAGTGACCCAAGAAGCGATATCAGAGTCCAGAGAGGGCCACCAGACATGAGCTCTAGCTGCCTGTTTCATGCGTACAATGCCAGGATGGCCATCGTGAAGGAGCTGTAATGTAGTAGTACGCAAAGAGGGAGGAATAACGACACGGGTTCCCCACAACAGGCAACCATCCTTTGTGGTAAGTTCTAATTTACGCCTGGCATAAGGCAGCAAAGCAGAAGAGACAGACTTAGGCCATCCAGATTGAACATAGTTGTAAACTGAAGCTAATAGTGGATCTTGACTGGTCGCCAGGGCTACATCTTGAAAAGTAGTTTGAGACATAGAACAGACACGATGGTGTTCAGAGGGACATAGAAACTGTGAAGAATCTGCAGACGAATCCACAGGAACAGCAGGTAAAGGCAGACGGGACATGGCGTCTGCATTCGCATGTTGGGCCTGGGGCTGGTATTGAATAGAATAGTCAAAAGCTCCCAGATACAGGGAGTAGCATTGGAGCCGAGCTGCTGTAGTAGGAGAGATGCCTTTGTGTGGGTGGAAGATGGCTAGCAAGGGTTTATGATCAGTGATCAAAGTAAAATGTCTGCCATACAGATAGAGAGTGAATTTTTGTAAAGCCCAAAGAATAGCCAGAGCCTCCTTATCTATTTGGGCATAATTTCGTTCAGCTGGTGTCAAGGAGCGGGAGGCAAAAGCAATAGGTTGCTCAGTACCATCAGGAAGGATGTGAGACAGGACAGCCCCCAGACCATACGGGGAGGCATCACAAGCCAGGGACACCGGTTTTGCCAGATCATAATGCACCAAGGCCTGCGACTTATGTAACATGTCCTTAGCTAACTGGAAAGCGTCCTAGCAGGTGGGAGTCCAAACCCAGGCAGCCTTAGTTTCTAACAGATGATGCAAAGGATGGAGGACATGCGCTAAATTCGGTAAGAACCTGTGGTAAGTCCCAAAAATGAACGTAGTTGTGAGACATCCGCAGGAGGTGGAGCCTGTAACAACGCTTGAACTTTCTCTCTTTGAGTATGCAAACCATCTTTATCAATGACATGACCACAGAAATGTAATTTGGGTTGAAAGAATTGGTATTTATCTAGATTTGCCCGTAAGCCATACTCTTGAAGGCGTTGCAGCACCTTGGTGACATTTTGACGATGCTCCTTCTCAGTAGTACCTGTGATGATCATATCATCAAGTAAGCACTTAGTATGTGGAATATCTGCCAGAATTGTATCCATAGTCCGCTGCCAGATGGCCGGTGCGGAAGCAATGCCAAAAAACCATGCGGTTATACTGAAATAACCTTTTATGAGTATTGATGGTTAGCAATTTCCTACATTCAGGACGGACTTCTAGTTGCAAATAAGCCTGACGTAAATCCAATTTGGTGAATGTAATGCCACCAGCCAATGATGCAAATAGTTCCTCTAAACGTGGCAAAGGATATTGTTCCACTTGAAGTTGTTGATTCACAGCCACTCTGAAATCACCACATAGGCGGATCTCCCCAGACTTCTTCACAACAGGCACGATGGGGGATGCCCACTCACTACAGGCTACTTTGGAAATGATCCCTTCTTGTTCCAGTCGATCTAACTCTTGCTCTACATGACCCCTGAGAGCAAAAGGTACTGTACGTGCCTTACAAAACTTTGGTGTGGCCCCTGGCTTGAGAGTCAAGCACGCCATCATACCTTTGACTTTTCCCAGAGCAGGTTGGAAAACGTCCTGGAAAGCGTGGCACAATTCTGTCACCCATATTTGAGTCTGTGCCGGAAGACCATCCCCAACATCATGTACCGGCATAGTCCAGGATGGCATACCCATTTTCTTAATCCAAGAACGACCAAACAAAGGAGGGCCGCCGTGTTTTACAACATACAAGGGTACTTTAAAGTCCTTTCCATTATACTGCACTATGACCCAGGCATACCCGAGGGGTTTAATGATTTGACCGCTATATGTTTGTAGTTGAACAGATGTCTTCTGCAGGGATACCGGAGTCTTTGCACGACAGACTTGATCCCAAGTCATGACAGAGACTTCCGAACCAGTGTCTAGTTCCATCACAGTCTTTCGACCGTTGATGTTCACATGGACTAATAAAGCATCCCGATGATCCCCTAGGTCATGAATACTCAGATGTGCCACCCATTCACCTGGTTCAAACATATCCTCCAGATCTTGTCGGTTTTCTAGAAAATGTGTAGACTGGCACCGCATGCCTCTGCGGACAGGAGGTTGTGAACGTTGACTCCTACATACTTTACTAAGGTGACCTTCTTCGAACAATTAAAGCAAATTTCATCTTTAATTTTGCAAGACGCAGCCGTGTGGGCAGCAGATCCACATCTATAACCGCGGCGGGTCTTGTCCTCACTATGCGGTGTTGGAGCATGAGGTGAAACTTGATAAACAGGAGTAGCATTTAGTATCTCTGGGGCGGCCTGTAAGTTTGCGGCATTCAGATGAGAAGCATCTTTCTCTGCCATCTCCATCGCTACCGCAATGTCTAAAGCTGATTTCTCTGTCAAATCCTTTTCTGTCAACAATCGTTTTTGTATTCCCTTCTGCAACAGTCCCATGACAAACTGGTCCCGGAGAGCCTCAGCCAGATGGAGCTTAAAGTCACATGTCACAGCTAGACGTTTGAGTTCCATCATAAGCGATTGAACGCTCATACCAGGTTTCTGTTTGCAAGAATAAAAGCGATACCTTTCAGCAATTTGTAATGGGGCTGGCTGGTAGTAATTGGTTAAAGTGTCCAGCAATGTTTTAAATGGTTTGTCACCAGGCTTTTCTGGAGCTAATAAATCCCTCAACGTGGCAAAGGTTTTCCGACCAACCACTGTGAGGAAAACAGACTTTTGTTTCTCCGGTCGTATATCATTAGCTGTCATAAACTGTTCCAACCGGTCTGTGTAAGCCGACCATGTCTCCTCCCCTTCTTGAAACTCTTGTAAGGACCCAAAGGCAGGGACCATCGCCACCATGTTGGACCAGCAGGTAAGCACAGGAAAGCAGAGGAACAAGTAAGGGAAACAGCATAATTTTTTTTTTTTTTTTTTTTTTATAGCAGGAGCAAGGCAGGTGCACAGGTACAGCAATTATGTCAGAAGGTATGAATCCACCGGCAGCACTGATAGTAAAAAGTGGAAAGAGAGCTGTAAAGTCCAGGCCACAGAGGTAATCACAAAAGGTCAGCAAAATAAGAGGCCTCCTGAATGAGCACCGCGGCAACACTCCAGAGCAGCCAGATCCCGGGTCACCACAGCAAACAGGGCTGCCGTCAACAGGTAAGATCACAGAGATGGGTACAGGAGCAAAGTCCCCATCCTCGTCGCCTCACTCCCGGCAGCTCCCCGATAGGAGCGGACACCACAGTGATGGCCAATGGGAAGGTGTTTGTTGTCCAAATAAGTGTTTGCCGGTGTGTTTGTGTTTTAAAATGTGTTGTATTCTGATTGCTGTGTCTCTGCCAGTTGTGGGTGTGAAGTTGTGGGGTGCAGGTTGTGTCTGGATCGTCTGGTGATGTTGCACAGGTGAGCTTGTTTTGTATTGGCAGGTGTCTGTGTTGTGTGATAACCCCCATTGTTCTGTGCCCTGTTGTGTTGGTGTTTTATTGGAATGCCTTGTCCCTGTGGTGTTGCTTGGTTGTTGTGTGTGACAGTGATTTGTGGTGCATGGGCTTGTTTTTTGTGTTAAAGCAGAACTACCACCCAACACAATCTTTAGCTTCACTAAGTCCCCCGCTACTAAGCAGCTAGTCGCCAGAATAATTACAATATTTAATAGATTTCTACTCTCTTCCATGGGTGACAGGCAGGATGGAGTGCAGACATCTTGCCATTGTGACGTCCGCACACCTGCGCTGTCAGTCCCAGCCGGAGCCAAATGGCTCCTAGCAACGCCTCCTAGATCCAGCTGGCTTCGTGAGTTAAACCAAACTGGGTAACGTGAGATTCAAATGTTCCATACCCAAAAGAGTTAACGCGCGACGGCCTACAAAACACACGAAGACTACAAAACTGGAGTCGCCAAATATTTTACCTCATCGTCGACGCCAAACACGCGAGAAACATCTCCAAATGCAAAAAACAAGCGAAATGTCCAATGTTACCAAGCGCTCCAGCCAATCACAGCACCTCAAAGTATCAAGTTGAGTCGAAAAAACTATAAATAGACCCAAAATCACCTACGCACCTTTGTCTGTTATCGAGTTCACAGAGCTAGATCTCTGGACCCAAGGAGTGGAGGTTAGTTTTACAGAGTGAGAGGTAGAGAGGAGCACAGCACACAGATAGGAGTTGGAGAGCATTGGGACACCATAATAATACACATAAAACACTTTTGCACATATCCATCACACACATCCAAACACAAACACACATACACTCATTTTTATTTTGATAACACATCACACCTTTATTTTTTTTTTGACAGTGTGAGTCTGTGAGTGCAAGTGAGTGACAGAGAGTGAGTGAGTGTGTGAGGGCCTGAGTGAGTGCCTGGGTGTGAGTGTGTGAGAGCAATGGAGAGGAGAGGAGAGAGGGGTGGAGAGTGTAGGAGGAGAGGAGGAGGAGATGCAGGGGGGCATCCCTGGTCAGGGTAGGGGAGGGAGAAGGAGATCTCTGGGGCGGAGGGGCAGCCACCTGAGAGCAGGCACATCCAGTGCAGGGGCAGAGACAGTGGGACGAGGGGTAGACCCCCTGCACCACACACAGCCAGGGCCAGTAAAGGCAGGGCTGGAGAGCCACAGCCAAAGCTCTCAGCAAACTGTTGGTGGTGAGGAGGAGGAAAGGGCAAGAGAGCCCAGGTTCTCTGAGGAGGAGAACCTTGTCCTCTGTGAGGCTGTTGTTGCAAGGAAGAGGGTCCTGTTCTCCAAAGGGTTTGAGCTCCAGGAGGAAGGCTGCCTGGAAGGAGGTCATGGCTGCGGTTAATGCCGTATCCAGCCGCAGCCGGTCAGTGGAGTCCGTGAAAAAAAGGTGGACAGACTGCAAGGCCAAGGTAAGATAGTAACATAGTAACACAGTAATTCATGTTGGGAATAGACTTGTGTACATCTAGTTCAACCCTTTTCCCATTTCTGTCTCCCATTGTGAAGGTGAAGAGGAAGATGGGTGAGCAGGCCTTGCATGCTGCTGGTACAGGAGGTGGTCCGCCCCTGCGTGTGGAATATACCCAGTGGGAGGAGGCTGTACGCAGGACAATCTCCGCCATCACGGTCCATGGTGTTCCTGGATGGAGCGACACTGGGGATGAAAGGAGCCTCCAGTCCACTGGTACGTGCATCAAGGCCCACACACATCACACAAAACTGACACCTAACAGACAGAGGCCAACACAGTGACACCTGAACACATGGACACCATTCCACACCACAATCCAGCCACACAGCTTGGAGGGATGTCAAACAAGGACAGAATACTTGACTAACCCAGCCAGAATGGTAATGCTAAAGTCCCTATTGAACCCTCTTCATGCTGTCCAAAACAACATCATGCACAGCACAAATAAAATGCACACTGTCATGTGTCAGTCACGGATCTAAATGTTATGTGTATCACAATGTCATACATAGAGTGACAAAGAGGTCAGCACACAACCCCTTGAGTGCTACAGGGATAAGCAATGCATTGTTCAACAAAACACTGGCTAGTCCCCTGGCACCCAAAGGGTTATCAGAGAATAGCAAGGAGGGGAATTGGTGTGTTTCATATTGTATTGTTACTGCATGTCAGAGCTAGGTGTTGAACATGTAGGTAATTAGTATAAGTGGAAGTTTCCGCATTCTGCATCATATGTAGACTGCAGGGTGTGGCTGGCCAGGGGACATTCCCCACCATCACCACTCTGCAGGACATATGTGATTCACAAGGCTAAATCCTGATGGGGGGGGCATTCACTAGGGTGTCAGAAAGAGGTGGCAATGTTTACATGACAACAACAGTGTCATCACACCTGCAATCCCTGTGTTATCCTTGGGAGCCAATGCACTGAGATCTAAACAACATGTGATACACCAGTGCTTAGGCTCAACATCATGACATAGGAAAACAAAGAAGTAACCCCTAATAGTACAGCATAACCATGCACATGTTTGCTGTGTGTTATGATTATGTCTGTCCTGGGTTGTGTTTGTGTGTCCTCCAGCTGATTAGGTTGTTGGGTACCACAGATCATGTTGCTTGTTGTGCTTGGTGTGTTCATGTTGCTGACCCCATCGGTTGGACTCTGTAGTCATTGTTCACCACTGGTGCATTGTTGTGTTAAGAGGTTACAGTGTTTCTGTTGTTGAAGCCAAGTGTATGACATGCAATGGGTTTGTGTCACTCAAGGTGTTATGTTTTATTTTTGGTCACCACATGTATTATGATGAATGGGGATAGCAAGGAGGTATATGCCTTGCCATCCCCACTGCTCAGGATACACATGATGACCAAATCTACAACACTGTAGGTTAGAAGAATCAATGTATGGGATCACATCAAGCTAAGCAATGTGTGTCAGGATGGTAACCAATGCATTGCAAAGCTACGCAATGGATACTATCCTGCCACTCAACGGTTCACATGTCATTGTAACAGTAGTGCAGCACTCCTGTCACGGCTCAAATCACTAATTCCATCATGTCATTTGCCCCCACAGCTTACCAATCATCCAGAGCATTGGAGTCCGGGTAAACCTCCTGTGAGGAGGCCACCACCTCAAGAGTGCTGCCACCACCACCACAGCAGCAACCACAGCAGCAGCGGCCCCAGCAAGGCCCCCAGCATGATCCTGGCGTCCATGTGTCTCCACCACTGCAGCCTATGGCGAGGCACAGAATGCCACAGGCTGTCCAGATGCCAGGACATGCAGAGTCCAGCATGTGGGCTAGGCCTCAGCCCCCCCCTGAGGAGATCCGGAAGCCAGGAGGCATCCATGATGTGGCCCCTGGACTACCAACATATTGGGCTGATCGGGGAGCCACAGCAGCCACAGGGGCGCACAGATTTCACCCCACCACCACCACCAACGCCATCACCCCCAACCACACCAACAGATGTGCCCCATCCTGAGGCTGCAGTAACAGAGGGTAGTGAGGGGTCCGGGGATCGGTTCTCCACATCCCCCCACAGCCTCCATGTTGCAGTCTCTCCTGAGGCACCCCATGGTCATCCGCTCCCACCACCACCTCCGCCAGACTCCATGCCCACCACGCCTGTGTCACCTGCGCCCACAGCAGCCCTCGACGTGGCATGTGTGGCTGTCCAGGGGGAGCAGGTCACAGTTTTACGGAGGTGTGCCCGATCCCTGCGTAGGATCGAGCTGAATATAGGGAGGATCATGGGGTGCCTCCGGGCCATGGAGGCACAACAGGGAGTCGCCAACACACAGCAGGCGCAATTTAACACCGGCATGATGGAGGTGCTGGGACACATGCTGGTGGAGATGCGAGAAACAAACAGGCGGGAAAACCAGCGCCACAACATGGGCCAGCTATCACAACAGGGGTCCAGTAATGCATCTCCAGCCAGCAGTGATCCACCACCACCACCACCATCCACCAGACACCCATGGGTAACCCGCCGCAGTCAGAGGCAATCCACCTCTGTAGCCCCCCCCCTTACCCTCCCAAGAAAAAGAAGTAAGGCCAACCTTCTTCAGGCCCGTTCAATAAATGTTTGCACTTTTTCATTACATCTGTGTCCATGCATGTTTCTCATCCAATATGTGGTTTGTTTGGCCGAGTTGTCTCCAATGCATTGCAAAGCTATGCAGTGAACACAACTCATTCACATCTAACATGGGTGTCAGGGAATGAGTTGTCTCCAATGCATTGCAAAGCTATGCAGTGAACACAACTCATGCACGATGAATGGAGTCACAAGCTTTTACAGCAGGGGTGAGCACACACATCACATACACACGTTTGTCCAAGTTCAAATCACAGACATTTGAAAGTCAAACAACATCAGGATGTTGTTCCATGATGTGACTTGAACAACATGAACACATTACATACATCAACAAAATGATCGCAATTAAGGGGATAGTAATGCTTGGAATGTGTCATGACATATGTAGTTGGGTTCACCACCTTGATTGGAACAAGGGAACTCCCACTGCTGAAAGGTGTCTCATTCCAAGGTTATCCGAGCTCAGAGCTTGAAGTCATGGATCAAATATTACATTGTCCTGAAGGTGTCAAATGGCGCTGTTGCTACTTCATCCTATGGGGATTCATGGTGCAGGGACCGGATCTGTCCATAAGATGTTGTATCAACAGCGCCATATGACACATTCAGGCCACTGTGATATTGGATCTATGAATGTAAACTTTGAGCTGTAACCACTTTGGAATAAAACACCTGTCCGCAAGGAAGTTCACTTGTTTTACTCAGGGTGATAAACCCTACTACATGGATTTTCAAACAATACAAGTATCACTATCATCTATCTGTTTGAAACCCTGATGGGAAAGGTAATCAGTGACACAAGATATATAGTCGATAGTCATATCACATGTTTTATTGACATCAACACGAACAGATGATCCTCATGGACGTCGAGTCAACATGTCACCGGAACAAACTGCTGGACCATGAGGAATCATGCCATAGATGCCTGCAGAGAGTGAAAACGAGATTTGTAGATGCACTATCAACACAACAGTCATGCTATTGCTTTACCACCATCATGCCCTTGAGGTACACAACACATTGATCAACAATGCTTTTGAGACCTTACTGGCACTCCACGGTGACAGCTTTGTTATGTGACAGAGTGAACAATCCATTTGTTGTCAAGGTGTTGTGTAGCCATCATGACCTTATTTTTTTTGTATCAAGGGGTTGGCTAGCAGACATATGTATATGTGTGTGGACACACACATCATATCGTAAACCAAGCCCCCTGGAACAGGTGAACTATTTCATGGATCTCGATCTACATACTGATGAGGTGTGTGTGCTCAGGGTCCGTGTCACATACATACATATGTCTGCTTGCCATCCCCTTGATGAACACCTCATATGGTCATAACACATGGACAACACACATTGTCAAACAATGGAGTGGAATATTCATTGTGCTATATACACACACACGAACAAGTCAGCATGGCAGGCCTTGCAACCTGACTAACGGATCATTACTGCCATACCTTAGCCAACACCACATACAACCACCATCCCCATTCAGCTACAGTGGGCATTGCTCACATTCTAGCTAAGTCTGATCCATTATCCCCTGAACCAATCAAGTGACAGAGGGGTACACAACTGATTGCCTTGTAATGTTTTGTGTGCACCTATGGCCCTCAAGGGGTTAAAACATGGTATTGCTATGTTGGGTCATCCTGTGGAGTGGAACAGATAATCATTGTTGGTTTACATGTTTGCATGCATTCCACAAGCACATCCACAATCACACATGCATGGTACTCACAGGTGAAGTAGTCCCTGATGAGCCTGTTTCGCATCTGTGTCCCTGTCAACAGATCCTCCCCTCCATCAGTGGGAACAGGGACCTCCACAGGCTGGTGTGGCTGCACATCCTCCACGAGACGTTTGTCCACAGCTATGTTATGCAACAAGGCACATGCCTGGACAATGTCACATACCTTAGCAGGTGTATACTGCAGAGCGCCCCCAGACTGATCCAGACAACGGAACCTGGATTTGAGCTGGCCAAATGTGCGCTCAATGACATTCCTGGTCCGGACATGTGCCTCATTGTAGCGCTCCTCAGCAGGTGTCTGTGGCTTGGCGATTGGTGTGAGCAGCCAACACTTGCACCCATAGCCAGCATCACCTGTAGATGAGTAGTAACATGGTGTCATGTTACATGGATGATGTATTCATGAGGGGGAGTCACAAAGCAGTGATGTAGAGGTGAAGTGATGGAGATGACTTCTCTGGTCCATGACTTCTCCAAATTCCATGTTATTCTATGGAGCCTATGCACAGAGATGTCCACAGTTGAAGGGACGTGGGCACATGACCAACATGTCATTACATGGAAGGTGCAGACGTGATGACATGGTAGAGTCATCTGATCTTCATCACCTCTTCATCAACACTTGGTGTCCCCCCCCCCCCCCTTTGTGTCATGCATATACTGAAATGGGTGTGTACATGCACCTGTGGATGTGGGGGGGGGTGTTCTCTGTTGACTCACCCAACAGCCATCCTCCTGTATGTGTACCGTTCTCAAAATCCCTGTGTACAGAGGAGTTGGTGAGGATGTGTGAGTCGTGACAACTCCCAGGGAATTTTGCACACATATTGGTAATCCTCATCCCAGCATCACACACCATCTGTACATTGATTGAGTGTTAACTCTTCCTGTTGACATAGAGATGTGGATGATGTGCAGGGGCTCTTAATCGGATGTGTGTGCAATCAATGGCCCCCATGACCCTGGGCATTCCTCCCCTGGCGTAGAAGGCCTGCTTAACCCGTGCCCACTCCATGTTTGTTGTAGGGAAGTGGACGTAGGCACTTGCCTTCCTCTTCAGTGCTGTCAACACCTGTGTCAGTGCCCTGGAGCAGGTGGACTGGGACATTCCAGACACATATCCCTCTGTGGATTGGAATGATCCACTTGCCATGAAGTGGATGGAACACATAAGTTTCTGCAGTCCTGTCAGGGCACGGTTTGCACAGTAAACAGGGTCTATGTCATCTTTAATCACCTGATACAGGTTTAGCAGGCTCTCGGATATCAGCCTGTATCTGTCCCTGACTTCTTCCTCAGTCATTCCCAGCAGCGTTACCCTGGTGCGATATATCCGGGGCCTGGCCATTTGTCTGCCAGCCCTCTGCTGCTCCACAGGTCCCTGTGGCAGCTGGGGGGCATCCTGTCGTTGCAGCTGGGGTGCTGCTGGTAGGTGCTGTCCTCCAGGTGGGGATGGCTCTTCAGCTGGAGCATGAACAGCTGCAGGAGGTGACGGCTGTTGCACAGGGGTGCTTGTAGGGGCATGGAGAGCCCTAGCCGTCTCACGCCTTCGCCTCCGCTGTCGCCTCAGGTAAAGGTATGTATACATACTGTTCTGTTCTGTTCTGTTCTGTTCTGTTCTGTTCTGTTCTGTTCTCTTCTGTTCTGTTGTGTTTTTTTTTTTTTTTCTCTCTCTCTCTCCATCTGAGAAGGGTGGACTGTAACTTTTAAACAGCAGTAGGGTGTTGTCAATGAGCAGTCATGTGGTTATAATGGACTAATGATAAGGTGTGTGTGTTATCCAGGTAATTGTTTTCTGGTGTGTCTGTGGTTAGTGGTGTGATTATTTGTAATTGGTATGTAGCTGTCAGGTTTGTGTTTGTCTCCATGTACTGCTAAGGTTACATTGGTGAGTTGATTTGATGTTGGAGTGACAGGTGTGCATGTGGTGTTGTGTGTTAACCCCTGTTGGTCCAAGGTGTTTTGGGATGTCTTATGTTGTGCTGCTTTGTGTTCCCCTTGTCCCTGTGGAGTTGCTAGATTGTTATTGTTTGTCTGTGACTTGTTTGTATGGTGTAGGCCAGTGGTTCACAAGCAGGGTGTCATGTGATGTTGGTGTGCCATGTGTACCAGCTCAGGGTGCGTCACTTTTCCCATGTTGTTATGTTCTGCATTGGTGTTTGATGATATTGATTTTACACATTTTTGGGTAGATGTGCATATGTGACATTTGAGGCACCATTTCTACACATTGTCATTGACACAGTGGGACCTGATGTTGGGCATATGTTATTTTTATTTGGGTATTCCCTTGTGCCGTCAGGGGATGCCCTGGAATATCCAGATTGCATGTTAGGTGTGTCTTGGGTGGAGGGGTTGTGTAGCACTGTTGTGGGCCTTGTTGTTGTATTTGCTAGGCATTGCAGGGGTTAATATTGACTTCTGTATGCTTGGCTTCTGTCCTTGAATGACCTGCTTCTCTCTCTTATTTTCAGCGACGGTGGTTTTCTAGTCTGAGTTGTGTGTTTTTCTCCAAAAAAAATAGGCGTTAGATTTCTGGAGAGAAATGTTACAATTTAACGCACGTTAGCCTTAACTCCAACATTTGAATCGCTTTTGGCGTCGCTTGTACATTATCCTCTATGGGTGAGATCTTGCTGTTCTGGCGACGGGCGACGTGTGTTTCAGAACTGGCATCGCTTGTTACTAGTGGAACATTTGCATTGCTCAGTTGATGTTAAAACCAGCGTCGCCAGTTTTTTCTGGCGACGCCAACATTTGAATCGAGCCCTTTGCTTGTCAATATCTCTCAAACCATAAAGGTTTGAGAGATAAGACTTATATCGTTCTTCATGTTTTTTTTAATGCCTACAAAATTAAATAAAGATAAAACAAAGTATTACTATTCCTTTAAGCTAAAGAGTGTGTCGGGTGGTAGCTCAGCTTTAATCTGGCATTGCATGGGTTAATTTTTCCATTTGCATGCTTGTGCGGTATGCAGTTTGTCTTTAACGTTTTTTTTTTACCGTTATGCGTCTAATGGCTAACAAAATTGGGTCTTAACTTTTAGCCGTTAAATTATCTGTTTTCTGGCGTTAGCAGTTCCACACTCATTTGAATGGCTCTGGGAAATCTTGTTCCATGCGTCTCAATGCACGTAAGTCTATCGGCAGTAAGGATTATCAAACTGCCATTAGCTGTTCTTAAGACGGACCTTTAAATGACTTACATCATGTTAAAGCACCCGTTAGTGGTTTTTTTACTAACGCCTCCCTTTAAATCGAGCCCCTAATCTCTGCCCCACAGATTGTGCCATGGGCAAGGTCTCAGAAGAGAGATCCTTTCAATCTCTTACTAAAGATCCCAGTTCACCACTCCACACCCACCCCTGGTGCAATCCCAGAAACATTCAGAAGGGGAAACCACTTCTGGAACTGGTATGGGAAACTGTGACTACAAACACCCGCAAGAAGGGCTGGGGTGGCATATGGAATCAGAAATCGTCCAGGGTACCTTGTCTGCCAAGGAAGCCAAGTTACATATAAATATGCTGGAACTTCTAGCAGTATGGAAGAAGTTACAACTACTCCAGACTCATCTTGAAGGAAAAGCAGTCCTGATCAGATCAGACAATACCACAACAGTAAGCTGTCTACAAATTCAAGAAGGAACAAAAAGTCCACCGTTTAGTCATCTGGTGCTGCAGATTCTTTATTGGGCAGAAGTTCATCTGCAGGCTCTCAAAACATCTTACGTATCAGGGACAAAGAATTGCCAGGCTGATTTCCTCAGCACACATAAGATAGATCCAGGGGAATGGTCCTTAAAGAGGAGAGATCTTTCAGGAGATCACAGCAATCCTAGGATTCCCAGTGGTAGATCTCATGGCAATACCAGCAAACACCCAGTGCACACGGTTCCTGTCACGTTGGAAAAATCCTCATGCTCTGGGTCAGGATGCACTCCGGATAAGATTGAAATTCTCAATGGCTTATGTCTTTCCTCCTTTTCCATTAATCACATAGATTATAAGAAAACTCAGGAGGGATCAAGCAAAGGTCATTCTAATCGCTCCAGATTGGCCAATGGCCAAAAAAACTATATTATGCAGTTCTGAAACAACTGCCTGTCCCACCACTCATAAAACTGACAAACATCCCAGACATGTTGTCCCAGGGTCCCATTTTTCATCCAAATCCAGCTTTCTTGAACTTAGCTGAGCTCTTTGAGATACAAGGGACTCTCTGATTCAGTAATTAACACCATGCTGGCAGGGAGAAAACACTCTTCAAGGATCTACTACAGAGTCTGGGCTACTTTTAATTACTTGTGCATGTCAAAGAAATTAAATAGTGATAGTATTTCTCTCAAAACAATCCTAGAGTTCCTGCAAGATGGATTTCAAAAGGGATTGAAACCAACATCTCTCAAGGTGCAGTTATCTGCACTATCAGATATTCTTGCTTCACCATTTGATCAATACCTCATACGCACATATATATCGGCTGTTACTAAGATTAAACCTAAACAGCCACTCCTGTCTAACAAAAGTTTTATCCCAACCTGAAGGGATACTGCTTTGGTAAGTTGCACAGTATTGCCATGGATTGGAGACAGAGGAAAAGGTGAAATTTTCCTCACCAATATTTTGTTTTCCTCTTTGTCCTTCCATGTCACCCAACCTTTGATTTCTGGTATTGTATCTTTCCTAGAGATCAACTTCTTATATCTTATTGGACATTAATATTGTTATATGCTCTTATGAGCCTGTTTCTCCTTCCAACATGGACATAAGTATAACTGAAGAAGCAGGGCAGAGCAGATATTTAAGTAAAAAAAGTTATTGGTCCTACCAGCTAGGAGGTGGAGTCAAAACCCACAGTATTGCAGTGGAAGGACACAGAGGAAAACTAAATATCGGTGAGTAAATTTCACCTTTTATCTGGTGACATTACTATCCCTTTAAACACATTCTTTTTTTCTGTATATTTAAGGAAATAACAATGGCAGGCTCTGGGCAAATGGAGAACCAAATAATAATCGTGTATGTCTCTCTGCGGATAAAGTCCAAAATAAACTGGAAAAAGTTATGGTGAATAAAGCACCTGGACCCAATGACATACACCCAAGGATATATAAGGATCTTAGGTCCATATTTGTAAAAACTGGAGTTATTCTGGAGTAAACCAGCTGCAATATAGTAGACAAATAAAAAATCCTAAATTCCCATGCACTTGAATATAGCTTTTTAAAGTGATTGTAATGTCTAAACAGAACTATATCGCCGAGTCTTCTTTAGATTATAATAAACACATGGCACTGTTTAAAACCATTTACTTTGCATAGTTACAAAGTTATGAAGTGGAGAAGGATCCTTAGCTCGCCCCTTCTGCCTACGTCACTCAGCAGCTCTCTCAGGTCCGGACGGATGCGGTGAGGGACAAACTTCAGTATGTAAAGGGAAACCCTGCCCTTCTTCTGCGTCAAGAGCGGCAGGATTTTCCTTATACTTACTGAAGTTTGTCCCTCGCTGCATCAGTCGTGTCGCACATTACTACTAGCCATTCAGTGGGAGGAGCCCAGAAGGGCGGGTGAGGGATCCTTCTCAACTTCATGACTTTAGAATGATACAAAAGTAAGTGTTTATAAACAGCGCAATGTGTTTCTTATAATCTAAAGCACACTCAGCGATATAGTTGTGTTTAACCCCTTGAATGTTTGAGGTCTCCAATGCATTGCATGGAGGAAAGCAGGTGCAGCACCATTATTAAAAAAGGAAGCAAGATCTAAACCAGGAAATTATAGACCCATGAGCTAAACTTCCATAGCGGGTAAGATATTCGAAGGATTACTAACAATAGTATTCAAGACTATGTGACGACCAATAACATTATCGGTAGCAGCCATCGTGGGTTTTATGAGAATAGATCATGAAAAGGTAAGCAGTAATATGGACAATGTTGATGTAGTATACTTGTGTTTTGCAAAAGCCTTTGATACTGTGCCTCACAACAGGTTACTGCATACATTAAAAGGATTCAGTTTGGCAGATGATATCTGTGCATGGACATAGAATTAGTTAAATGATACATGGCAGAGAGTTGTTGTAAATGAAACATTTTCAAGTTAGTCTAAAGTTATAAGTGGGGTGCCACAGGGTTCACTTGTGGGCCCATTGCTTTTTAATTTGTTTATTAATGATCTAAAACTGGGTATTCAATGTAATGTCTCAATCTTTGCTGATGACACTAAGCTGAAAATACATACAGAGCAGGCTGTTTTTTTTTCTCTGCAGAGAGATTTGGATAAACTGAGTAAATGGGAGGAAAAGTGGCAGATGAGGTTTAATATAGATAAATATTAGGTTATGCATTTGGGCTGCAAAAACAAACATGCTACATGTACAGTAATGGGAAACTATTTGGGGAATCCTCATTAGAGCAAATTTTAGGAGTACTGACAGATAATAGACTTCACAGCAGTGTCACTCAGTCACTGTAAGAGCCAATAGTATACTATCCTGTATAAAAAGGAGTATTGATGCACAGGATGGGTATATAATTATACCTCTATATAAGGCGTCATCTAAATTATGGAGTACAGTTTGGAGCACCAGTACTTAAAAAGGCATTATTAAACTAGAAAAAAACTAGAAAAAATGCAACAAAACTGATAAAGGGATTTGATTTATAAAGAAAGACTAGCCAAACTGGTTTGTTTACATTACAGAAGAGGCATCTAATGGGGTGATACGATTACCATTTACAAATATATACAAGGCCAATACAGAAAGCTAAGTTGCTATTTACACAAAGAGTTGAGCAAAAAATAAGACGTCATCCATTAAGACTAGAGGAAAGTATTTCAACTAAAACAAGGGCAGTGATTTTTTTTACAGTAAGAGCAGTAAAATTATAGAATTCTTTGCCTCGTGATAATATGTTTGCAGATGCTGTTGTTGCTTTAAAAAACGTAATGGATATCTTTCTAGCTCAGAACAATATTGAGAATTATGACAGATGGTTTCAAAGCAGATAGGATATTGATCCAGGAAAATATCTAAATGTCACTTGGAATCAGGAAAGATTTCTTCACCCACTTGGAGCTTAACGTGGAACTTTCACCCCCAAGACACTATATCTTATTTGATTCATCTACTAAAATGGTCTATAGATTGGCATTTTTTTTTTTTAGTACATACCTTATTAGAGATTAGCTGTACATTTTCCATGTGATGTAACCAGTTATGTCTTCTGTGGCACAAGATCAGTTTGGCACAGCTCAGCTGGACATCCCATGTCCTCAAATTCTCCTCCCAGCTTAGAAAGTGGGACTGGTCACATCACAGGGAAATTTGATACCTAATATCTAATAAGGTGTGCACTTTATCTAAAAAAAATTGCCACTCTACAGACCATTTTAGTAGATGAATCAAATAAGATATAAAGTCTTGGGGGTGAAAGTTCCCTTTAATTGGAAATGGCTTCAATTATTTTTTTTGTCCGCCCTCTCGACCAACATGGGTAATATCACATGGGCTAAATTTGATGGATGCATGTCTTTGTTCAGCCTTATCAACTATGTTACTACGTATGTGAATTAATGAATACATTTATTTACATAGCTCAGTGATTCTCAACCAGGGTGCTGTGGCACTTTGATGTGCCGCAGACATCAAATTAGGGTGCACCATGTTTTGTATGTAGACTGACAAAAGTGTGAATATTGTCCTTTTACATGTGGACATATGGAAATTGTTATGAGCATTATGTTTACTTTTATTACTATAATTCTGAGACCTAATAATATAATTATATTTATGAACTGTACCCTTTATTATGTCTTTGATATATTTTTAGGGGTACCCTGAATGGAACACATTCCATGTTAGGGGTGCCTTGAGTAAAATAAAGGTTGAGAACCACTGATATAGCTCTACAAGTGTACTCAGAACTTTACAGTTTACGGGAGTAGACAATACAAGGTTACAAGTGCTTTGCAAAGTAAAACACTGGAAGTGAGGTTCCTGCCCGAAAGCTTACAGACTGAATGTATGATATTATGTAGAGAAGACAAGAAAAAACAAGAAGGCAGTGCCCGTTATCCAATAACACTATGAAGTAAAAGAAAAAATATAAATGTTGCACTCACACTGGAAGTGGTTGTGGGGCATGTATGTGCTAACATCAAAACATTCAGGCAAGCAGAGAAATCAAACCTGTCTCTGCTTAGGCACTCCAGTCCATAGTATCCTCAAATGATTTATATATTTTTCTTTCACTTCATAGTGTTATTTGATAACGGGCACTATTGGCTGCTTCTTGTTTTTTAGATTGTTTAGAAAAGCAGCCTATTTGTCTACTTCAAGTGGTTACTTTTAATACTGCATTAGGGGAGCTGTCTGTATCAAAATCCCAATTTTTGTTTACACATATGTGTTTTACCAGCAATGCCTTCTGTGAGTGAATTTTCACTGGTGGTGGTGTGGTGTTGTGTCCCCTCCACCTTTGAATAGATTACACTAGGTGCACCTCCTTTTTTCTACTTTTTTCTTTTGAAAATGGCTCTTAATTTGTTTATCAAAAGGACATAATGCTAAATATTTCAGTTTACAATCTGATAAAAACTAGTGTTACTTATGAGTCCTAAAGGTCTGCTGAAGTCTATTATTTGTTGTAAGGAGGTGTGACCTAAAGGCAGACTTCAATAGAAATCACAACATACAGGAAACTGTGGATACAGTGCAAGAAATATACAGAAATATACACCTGAAGATTCTTCCTTTTGAGTAACCCAGAGCAATTAAACTTGGAAGGGTGCATCTGTTATTCCATTGCAGCTCTGGATAAAAAGTCCTTTTAAACTTTTTTTACATGGTTGCTCTCCTTTCCTTACCTGATAGGGAACACTGTGCCTGACCATTGTATGAAGTCAAATGTGTTAAACAAATGAAACACTTGAGGACAAGGGTGTATACAACGTATTGCTATGTGGTGTGCTCTGGTCCTCAAGGGGTTATGAGAGACTTATTCCTAGAGTACAGTTACCCTTTGATGTGAGTTTTTCCCCCATATATAATAATAATAATAATAATGTACAAAAGTTTTAGGCAGATGTGAAAAAATGTTGTAATGTGAGAATGATGTAAAAAGAAGACATTTTAGTAGTTTATTTTTTTTATCAATTAACAAAATGCAAAGTGAGGGAACATTAGGGAAATCTAAATCAAATCATTATCTGGTATGACCATCCTTTGCCTTCAAAAGAGCATCAGTTCTTCAAGCTACACTTGCACACAGTTGTTTATGGAACTCAGCAGGTAGGTTGTTCCAAACATGTTGGAGAAATAACCACAATTCTTCTGTGGATTTAGGCAGCTTCAGTTGCTTCTCTCTCTTTGTGTAATCCCAGACAGACTCGATGATGTTGAGATCAGGGTTCTGTGGGGCCATCACTTCCAGGACTCCTCCTTATTTGCATTGAAGATATTTCTTAATGACTTTGGCTGTATGCTTGGGATTGTTCCATGCTGCAAAATAAATTTGGAGCCAATCAGATGCCTCCCTGATGGTACTGCATGATGGATAAGTATTTGCCTGTACTTATCAGCATTGAGAAGACCATTCTAACCAAATCCCCAACTTGCAAGGAACCTCCATCATGCTTAACTGTTGCCTGCAGACATTCCTTCTTGTACTCTCTACAGCCCTTCAGGGAACAAAATGCTTTCTGCTACAGCCAAATATTTAAAATGTTGACTCATCAGTCCAGAACACTTGCTGCCATTTTCCTGCACCCCAGTTCCTGTGTTTTCATGAATAGTTGAGTCGCTTGGTCTTGCTTTCACGTTGGAAGTATGGCTTTTTGGCTGCAAGTCTTCCATGAAGACCATTTCTGAACAGACTTCTCCAGAGAGTCGATGGGTGTACCAGGGTCCCACTGTTTTCTGTCAATTCTGAGCTGCTGGCATGGCTGGGCATTGTTACAGCTTACCTTGGCTGTTTTATGTGTTTGCTTCCTGTAGTCTCCTCCTACCTACTTCCTCCCTCTGAGCTGCTCCTCCTACCTACTTACTGAGGAGGGGTTTAAAGGGCAGACTGAGTCCTGACTCAGTTGCCCTTGCGTTATTGTACAATACAGTTCTGTTTCCCTTGGGCTTTGTGTATGAACTGGCTTGTCTGACCATCCATTCTAGTGCTGATCTGTGGCTCTGTCTGACTACTCTTTTGCCTGCTCCCATTGTGTAGTGCACACCTAATCCGGTGTGGACCTGTGGCTCTGGCTGACTACCTGAACTGTGTATGACCCGGCCTGTCTGTCCATCCATTCTGGTGTTGACCTGTGGCTCTGTCTGACCATTCTCCTTGCGCGTTCCGATTTGGCTTAGACATCCTTTCTGGTGCAAACCTGTGGCTCTGGCTGACTACCCGCTCCATGCATAACCTGGCTTGTCTGACTACCCACTCTGGTGTTGACTTGGGGCTCTGTCCACTGCACTTCCAGCATACCAATGCTTCAGCGGATATCCTATCTGGTGCAAACCTGTGGCTCTGGCTGACTACCCACTCTGTGTATGACCCGGCTTGTCTGACTATCCTTTCTGGTGCTGACTAGGGGGCTCTGTTTCCTCTGTGTGTTGGTCCCCGATCCATAGACACCCATCCTAGTGTGGACCTGGGGCGCAATCAGATTCCTAGACTGACTGCAGGTTGAGTCAGTGCTAGTCCTTTGGTTGTTCCGAATCACCTCGAGGCTCCAGTGGGCTGAGGCCTAGTCTAAGACAGTGTGGTGGATCTATTGGCAGGCTGCTATTTCTGATACAGTGCTTGCCTCTTTGATCACCCTCTGTGTGTTATCTGTTTCTGTGCATTACTGGTACTATTCTAATAAAAGATTGTTTTACTTTACCGTACTGACTCCTGGTTTATTCCTGGGAACCGTGGAAGACATCTTCAGATTGTGAGTGGTAGTGAGCAAGTCTCTTTGGCCGACCACTGTGTCTACAGTCCTCATTGTTGCCCATTTCTTTGTGCTTCTTCAAAAGAGCTTGCACAGCACATCTGGGAACCCCTGTCTGCCTTGAAATTTCTGCCTGGGAGAAACCTTGCTGGTGTAGTACAATTAACTTATGTCTTGGTACTGTGCTCAGTCTTGCCATGGTGTCTGACTTTTGACATTAAACTGTCTTCAGCAACCTCATCTTGTTAGCTGAGTTTGGCTGTTCCTTACCCAGGTTTATTCCTCCTTCACAGCTGCTTCTGTTTCAGTTAATGATTTGTGTTTCAACATACATATTAAATTGATGATCATTATCACCTGTTATAAGTGTTTAATCATACACCTGACTATATGCCTATAAAATCCCTGACTTTGTGCAAGTGTATCTAGAAGAACTGATGCTGTTTGGAAGGAAAAAGGTGGTCAAATATTGATTTGATTTACATTTTTCTTATGTTCACTCACTATACATTTTATTAATTGATAAATAAGTATTAGAATGTTTATTTTTGAAAGCATTACTTTACAGCATTTATTCACACCTACCTAAAACGTTTGCACATTACTGTTTATGTATGTATGTATGTGTGTGTATATATAATAAACATGTTTATATATATATATATATATATATATATATATATATATATATATATAATATAGTACATTCACAAACTAAAGAAATTAGTGATACATTTGTTTAATTAACCCTTTGAGTTTCAGTGGGGGTATGTAATGCCTTGCATGCTCCTCTGGCACTCATAGGGTTAAAGGATTTTCTTAGACATTTATGTATGGAACTATGGCACAAGCATTATGTATCTTTTTATTGCATTGGGAAAATAACACTACTCCCCATTCAAATCATGTTCATGTAATAAGTACAAATGTTCAATTTAAAGAAATACTGTTTGCAGCACTAATCAGTTTATTTTGTTGAAATGTGTCAACAATGCCAGAAGAGAAAAAATAGAGTTTATTATGGGAAAGGTAATGAATTACAAAGGTAAATTATGTTTGTGAAATGAACAGTGACCAGATAGAATTTTAGTACAAGTTCAGAGTCCAAACTCAGTAGGTGTTCATAATAAAACTGCTGGGATGAGCACAAATTTGACAGAGCAGTCACCCATAACTTCTGTTTTCATTTTACACCTCTCATAGTTCCTCTCATAGTTCATTCTTAAATTGAATAATTATATATTTTTGGTAAATTTAATTATCTCTAAATGTCAAGACTTTCCTGAATTCCATATTAATTACAGTGCTCTGTCAATAGGAAGTGCAAGGATCAAGACACTTTATACAATTTTTTTTTTCATTCTAGTCTAGCTTTTTATTTTAAATCTGGTCTACTTGCTTTCTGCCTTTACAGGATATGCAGATATCAAAGTACATTAAATACAAGAGAATGAGTGGACTTATTTGATCAATTATATGAATCTTTCCATTCAAATGAATAATATGTAGCCCTGAGCCTTCTGATTAAATTCATACTTGATACCTGAGGCTGAAATTGAGAAAATGCAGGAAGAATAATAAAAATGTTCACACCTATGAAAACACCATCGAGCCCTTAATTAATCAAACTGTCACAGTGTGCCAAGTGTACCTGATGGTAGATCTTGGAGTCCGACTGTAGTCCGACTGTAGGATCCACAAACTTGTGCAAAACGGCACTGGCTGAAGGGCCTGAGAATAGAGCCCACTGCAGTGGGATTTCACACATGGGTAGGTTCAGAGGTCTGTGTAATATGTAAATCTGGAGATTTTGGGAGTAACCTGGAGCTGGGTAGCAGTAACTGAAATGATGGGTTACAGTACCTATATGAAGCAACAAGTCGCTTTCAGGAATGTGTGGCCATGAACAAGATACTGGCAAGTCCAAAAGCACAGTGCAAAATTAGAAGACAAAGGCAGAGTTAGGCAAGTCAGGCCAAGACAGGTGGCACAGATTCTAGAGTGATACAAGGTCAGAGGCAGTTGGTAATCTGCACAAGTCAGATATACAGGACAGGACAGGGCCTAGGGCAAGAAAAAAATCAATAAAGGTCAAAACAGCAAGCCCATTCATCACCAAGATTCCAAACAAAAGAAGGAACACTAAAAGGGCCAAGATAACTGAACAATAAGAAAATTGTTCAGCACTTAATACACAGAATATAAATACACGGAAGCATGCGGAAATATTCTCATGCACGAAACACACACATTCCGATGTCCGGTTTTCAAATAACAGTCATGGAAAAAGCATGTCCAGAATAATTGTGTACAAATTATGTAAAGATTGTGCATTAAAATAGAAATGCCGTAAAATCTCAGGTATAATACGCACCTGTATATAATATGCAGGTGTATATTATACCCAAGATTTTAGGAAAAGTCATTAATTCTTATGTATAATATGGACCCCCAAAAAGCCAGTCTCCTCCACCTTAATATTATTACTTGCCTGCTCCCTTTTTCTGCAATCAGACCCCCCTTGACTTGTCCCCCTTAATCTGGAGGCAGCGGGCGGCATTCCTGCACTCACCACCCGCTTCCTCTATCCTGCCTTACTCAGAAAAATGTAAAGCCAACCATGAGCATGCGCATTGAATCTATAGTAGTGTTACGGTTTTCTGACGCTCAGACCAGGGTATGAAGTAAAAACACAGTTTTATTGAAAATAAAACAATGCCCCTAAAGGCCAGTACAGGAATAGCAGTAATGGCAATACTGACAAAGTGAATGCACACAATGATAGTGATAGGTGCTATGAATGGATAGGGAATATTCCCCCAAAGGGTTAACAAATGCAATAGGTGAGATATAAACAAGATTGGCCAACATCCGGGATAAATAGCAGTCTCTGGAACACAGTCTCTCAATAGCTGGATAGAAATAAGTAACTGCACTGAATACACTCTCAAGTTGGAATAGTAGCGTAACAAAGTCCAGAGCTGAGCCGATACCACCACCGTGGGCTACAGAGGAATGCTATTGCCAAGCTGTAGTGATCAGAACCAAAATCGCCCTTAACTGGAAATGTAGTAACCCTGCGTGTGCCACTTGGATTGTGCCCTGACACCCCTTGGGTGCTATACTGATGGTGACTGCACAAGCTGTAGTAGAGCCGGCGCCCTCTGAAGTGCAATGGGAAATGTAACTTCAGCGTCTGTGGGCCGGAGCCCGAACACCCCTCTGGTGCCGTACCAAATGATCACAGTGGGAGCGAACAGGCTACCAGAATACGAGCACGGAGCAGACAAGGCTTTGAGGGTGAATGAGAGACACACAGAAGCACTCAGAGTAAAGGCTCAAGTCAGACAACGTATGCTTGGCAAGATATATCGGAGGCACTAGACCGGAGACTACAGGCACTGCAAGGGTTAAATGGTTCTGCACAGGAGCGAGCACCTTGGCAACCAGCAGAAGGCAAAGCAACCTCAGGCTACAGCTACTGACTAGTGAGAGGAACAGTGCGTCTCTTAAACAGGTCAGAATGTCGCGGGAGCGACCGGAATGATGCAGGAACACTGGAACAGCAGGCAGACCGGAACGGCAACCGGAACAGCAGGCAGAACCGGAACGGTAACTGGAACAGCAGGCAGGCCGGAATGGCAACCGGAACAGCAGGCAGAACCGGAACGGTAACTGGAACAGCAGGCAGGCCGGAATGAATCACAGAGCAGGGTCGTCAGCCAGAACCGGGTCAAGGCACGGAGCACGGTCGTCATCCAGAGCCGGGTCAATCCACGGAGCAGCGTCGTCAGCCAGAGCCGGGTCAAATCACGGAGCAGGGTCGTCAGCCAGAACCGGGTCAAATCACAGAGCAGAAGCAGGAGAAGAGTCAGACTAGCCGGGTCGGTACACAGGAATATGGCAACAAGGCGCAGCAACAGGAACACCACGAAAGGGCAACTGACAAGTGCCCAAGCTCCAGCATATAACGGCACATCCTGGGCGGGCCAATCAGTCTCCACCAATGCACAGGCAAATCAGGTCAGATTGACAGAAAGTCACGGGGACCGTGATAAGTAGGTCCTGATAGGGCAACCCGGATGCTCAGAGGATTTCCAGGAGATGGAAGAAGCGGTGGCGAATGCAAGAATGTCTCCCTCTCCAGAGGTGGGATCCTAGTTATAAAGGTGGGCTTTCAATTTTTTCTGAGTAAGGCAGCATAGAGGAAGTGGGCGGTGAGTGTAGGAATGCCACCCGCTGCCTCCAGATTGGGGGACACACATCAAGGGAGGTCTGATTACAGAAAAGGGGGCAGTCAAGTACTAATATAGAGGTCGGGGGGTATTTACATTTTTATTTTTTTTCACTCGTATATAATACGCACCCCCACTTCACATAAAGTGAAATGAGGTAAAAATGTGCATATCATACCTGAGATTTTACAGTAGGAGCAAAAATAAGCAAACATCTAGAACATTAATGATTATGGAAAGGTTGGCTCTGCATGTCCGTTTGCTGTCAGGAGGTATGGACTTGAGATTAACAAACATAAAGCAATGTATATACTATAACATGATATATAGTTATTATTACAAACCACACAAATTAATTCAATGCAGATCTTTCCTCAAAGTAGTTTAAAATGTTTCAATAAATTAATATTATTATAATTTCTATTAATTTGTCTTTATTAGATAAGGCCTGGATGACATTCCAGCTGAATGATCCACTGGGAGACAAAATAACTGAGAATTTTAGCCATCACACAGAGCAAATTCAGCACTTATAGAGGTCAGTTCGGGGCACATAGGGAGCTGATTAAACTACCCATAGAACACTGTTGGAAACAGCCTTTTGAGTGATTACATATTGACAGAATGACAATTCCAATGTCCCCATAGTTAAATGCATTCCATACCCCTCTGGCACTCAAAGGGTTATTGAAACAGTATGTTCAGTGCAAGCCTACTAGTACAAAAAAGTACAGTAAACCAACAATTAAGATATAGTGATTGTAACATAACCATACCTGGGAACTCTCCGGATTTGCCCCGGAGACTCTGGTTTTGACACTGCTTTACCGGGTCTCCGGGGCAGAGGCTGATTCCTCCGGATGTGGGGAATTTCTATTGAAATTCTACCCACTCCTGCTGTTTCCCCCATTGTAACTCTGTCTCACACCTTTAAGCCCTCCCCCTGCAAGTCAAATCCCGCCCCTTTTTTACTTGATTCGCATCATTATTCTCACCCCCTGCTGCACCAGAGGACTCCCCTCCGGGGGGACATCAATGGAAAGTTCCCAGGTATGAACATAACATAACATTCAAAGTTACTCACTAATAAGGCTAGCAGTAACTTTTTAATACAGTACCCTCAACTTTATATATAAGTGGCAGCATCTGTGACCAGGGGCATTGCTATGTTCTAAAAAGATCTGGGGCTTAGAGCCCTTGGCAAAATTCAACAACACGGCCACTGACTGTGATATCCTATTGTCCCAGCCCACCTCATTTTGCTAAATTCATAACTGACATTTATTTTGTTAAGTAAAGCAAATTAAACCACAGAGTTTACAACTGAAATGGAGATACACAAGTGAAGCCACAGAGCTTACGATTGAAAGAGAGCTACACAACAGATACCAGCCTGATACCACAGAGCTTTCTCTAACTCCAGCTCAGACAGAGTGCTTGAACTTGCTGGCTGTTTCATAGCTTCACTTCCAGGACCTGCCAGATGTTACATGGAAGCCATTGTACAACATGATGTCACTACTGGTGGTACAATTGGAATACAGGATCTGACAGGTCCTCAAAAACAATACATCAAGCGGGCGGCAAATTCAAACACTGCCACTCGCAATATCCATAGGTTTTATCAGGCTGGCTTGACTGGCAGCCCAATTAAAGCCTAAGCTGCCCCCAGCCAGGAGTGTAACTAGACTCTGCGGGGTTCTAGTGTAAAATCTGAGGGTGGGCTCCCCTCCCTTTTGTATGACAGAAACGCATACACACACACAATACACAGAGACACACACTGATGGAACAGGGGAACACTCTAGAAAGTGCAAGTGTCTTCATGGTGATAAATAAAGGTCTGAAGCTTTACATTTTTGTTGTACTTTATTTGAATCATTTTCCCTGGACCCACACAGAGATGTAAAGCTTCAGAACCTATTTACCACAGCAGGGACATTTGTGCTTTGTAACATGATGCTGTCATTGGACTGCCCAGGCAGCAGGGAGGGAAGTATTAGTTATCTGACTATCCTTGTGTAATAGTTTCTCCAACTTGCAGTAATTTTCAAAGTGGCAGGAGTGACCACAGTGGATAAATCAGACACAGCAGCATGGGGCACGTTTTATATTTCTATTGCAAACGGATTACATTGTCTGTGCACCAAATTCAATATTTGTATTATATTGATTATACCATCTACCCAATATACTCAGTCCTGCCTACTTCTTGTTATAACAGCACAGGATTGAGTTTAGTGTGTTGATAGTATAATCAGTTTATAATACATACACATAAAGTTGCCCCACTCTGTGAGTAATTCATACCCTCTGTTCCCTCCTGCTCTTGCCAAAATAACAGCAGAAGGAGGGGGAAAACTATTATGCACTGTGGAAAGAATAGAGCATGGCCATAAAAGAGAACTGGATAGCTTAGTGGTAGCTGAATCCAGGTCAGCTCCAAAGTGGCTAGAAACCTAAAAAATAAATTCACCCAAAGTTACTTTCAGGGGCAGTTTAAAGGGATAGTAATGTTTCACAAAAACAGCAGCTCCAATTAATCTTCATAGTATTTGAGCCATAGAGAGTTTTATTTCAATACTGTCAGAGTTGTAGTTCAAGAGTAATTGAATGATAAAGTATCCCCCTCCCGCCCTTTTACCTAATGTAACACTGCTCTCCTCAGATGTGGAATCTGGTTGTAAGACCAGACAGTTAACAGCGGAGAACAATGAAAACCCTGCCCCCTTGACAGGTTTTTCAGTTTTTTCCCTTATCTTAATTGAAGATTGTCCCTCTCTGCAGTCTAACTGGACACCTCCCAGCTGTTCTGAGGTGAGCAGTGTTACATCAGTAAAAGGGGTGGGAGGGGGATATTTTATCATTCAATTACTCTTGAACTACAACTCTGACAGAATTGAAATAAAACTCTCCAAGGCCCACATACTATGATGATTAATTAGAGCTGCTTTTATTATGAAACTTTACTATCCCTTTAATATGTTGCTTTTGTGGGAGGCAGTCTTCCAACATCTTTTTGACACAGCAGATATTGCAATTTAGTGACCCACATAACAAATCGGAGTTTTACATTCATGTGACCCACATGTGCAATCCAGTGATACACCTGACAAAGAGATTGCTATCTAGTTTGTACATGAGAAAACAGAACTTACAAAGTAGTGATGTACATTGCATATCAGATCTTGCAGTACCCCACAAAGTGGCAGTGAAAGAGGAATGTAAGGTGAGGATAGAGCCATGGATAAAGAGGCAAGATGATGGGAAAAGAAGCATGGGGGGTGGTTAGAAAGAAGGTATGATAGGGTTAGGCATATGGGGAGCTGAAGAGGCATTATGATTAAAATAATCACTTCTCCCTCATGCTCCTTTTCACTTACACCACATCACTAATGCATCTTCCAAGTTTTCTTCTCAATTACTTCTAGGTCTGCTCTGAGCTACTGCTCATCACTGCCAGACCTAGAACCGGAAGCCAGCAGTGACATGTAACACAGAAGGACCAGAGAAGCCGACTTGGCAGAGCTTTTATTAAGTAAGACCCTCCCACACTTGTTATGATGCAGTCGGCCCAAACAGGAGGCACATCATTTAACAAACCAAGAGGAAAGGCACCCACAAGAGGCAGTGGCTGTTCAAGGAACATTTTTCCAAATCAAATAAGAGGAAACAGCATCCATACCCTCTGTAGTTATACTATTGCCAGTACCCACTTGTCACGGTTTTTGATGAACACTCAGACCCGACTGGTAAGGTTAAAATAACTTTATTAAGATAAAGTACATACAGCAAGTAAGGCCAACAAGCCCACAATAACTGAACAGCAATAGAATGATAACAAGCCAGTCCCTAGAGTGCTAGGGAGAAATGGAGGCAATGGCTGGCTGTTGAGAGTTCTGATCCTGAACCCAATAGACTGGAGGCCCACGGGTGACTACTCGCAACCCGGTCCCTAGAGGACTAGGGGCAAGCGGTGGCTACGCAGCCCAGGTACTGGCGACAGGACCCTAGGTCACTAGGAGTCCAGAGGTAAGTATCTGCCTGTACTTCTCAGCACTGAGGATGCCATTAAATCTTATCAAATCTCCAACTCCATTTGTAGAAATGCAGCCCCAAACTTGCAAGGAACCTCCACCATGCTTCACTGCTGCCTTCAGGCACTCATTCATTTACCGCTCTCCAAACGTTAGGGAACAAACTGCCCTCTGCTAAATTTGCCTTCAGGCACTCATTCATTTACCGCTCTCCAAACGTTGGGGAACAAACTGCCCTCTGCAAATTTTTGACTTTTCAGTACAGAGCACCTTCTGCCATTTTTCTGTGTTTTCATACATATTTGAGTCGCTTGGCCTTGTTTCCATGTCGGAAGTATGGCGTTTTGGCCGCAAATCTTCCATGAAGACCACTTCTGACCAGCCTGCTCTGGACATAGATGGATATACCATTGTCCCACTGTTTTCTGCCAATTCTGAGCTGATGGCACTGCTGGACATCTTCCGATTGTGAACTGAAGTAAGCATGATGTGTCTTTCATTTGCTGCACTAAGTTTCCTTAGCCAGCCGGCTGCGTCTACAGTCCTTAACTTTGCCTGTTTCTTTGTGCTCCTTCAAAAGAGCTTGGACAGCACATCTGGAAACCCCTATCTGATTTAAGGTTTCTGCCTGGAAGAGACCTTGCTGATGCAGTATAATTACCTTATGTCTTGGTACTATGCTCATTCTTGCCATGGTGTATGACTTTTGACATTAAACTGTCTTCAGCAACCTTACCTTGTTAGCTGAGTTTGGCTTTTCCTCACCCAGATTTATTCCTCCTACACTTCTGTTTCAGTTGATGATTGTGTTTCAAACCCATATATTAAAGTAATGATCACTAGCATCTGTGGATAATTATTTAATCATACACCTGACTATGGGCTCGATCCAAATGTTGTCGTTAAAACCAACGTGAAGAAAAAAACTGCCTTCGCGAGTTAAGCAAGACGTGAGATTAAAATTTTCCTTACCCAGAAAGGCTAACGAGCGATGATCAACAAAATACACGTTAACCTTAAACCTGCGTTGCTTACAAAATCTTACCTAAAAACACACAATAAAAATGTTACCTAGCACCACAGCCAATCACAGCACTCCATAGTAGAAAGTTCAGTCAGAAAATCCAAAACCACTGTCGCCTATTTTTTTTTGGGAGAACAGCACACAAGTCAGAGTACAAAACCATCGTCGCCAGTTCTGAACAGCTTTCTCTGTGCTTTTCCCTAGCCAGCCAGTAGGGGAACACAGAGATGGCTTTCAGCACCATGGACAGCTTTGAATGCCATAGGGATGTGCACTGCTCACCCCTGTGGCATTCAAAGGGTCACAATCAATAAAACTAGTACACCAAGCACTACACAATGCTCCTTCCACATCCCCCACTTAGTATGTCACATATATTGCATATATGGGACATACTAACCTCATCCACATCCACCTCATGGACTTCTATGTAGTGGACAAATCTGTCTTTTATTCCACAATTAACCCTTTGAGTACCAGAGAGGTAGGAAAGCATTGCTTAGCATGTTTCCTAGCCCTCTGGTACCCAAAGGGTTAACAGGCAAGCTATGGACTACATACCTTGCCTGTATATACGTGTGTGTTTTTTTTTAATACATTTTTTTATTAAAATACCATTAATAAACGTATATTGACTTAGATTCATTCATTTATAATGCCCTACATTCTGTGTCCCATTTCTATTAGTACTTTTGCTCCACTCTCCTTCAGACGGAGAGTGGAGCAAAAGTACTAATAGCAATGGGACACAGTACATAGGACATTATGAATGAATGAATCTCATTCATAAACCATTGCTGAAGAAGCCCTCCCCAGCGTTCCCTTCAGTTACTTCATAAAAATCCTGTATTGCTGGCTGGGGGCATTGAAGAGGACCAGAGGCATTGGAGGAAGCGGGTGAAGGGGAGAGAGACATCGGAGGAAGCGGGTGGCAGGCTTGTATTTGCTGCCCGCTTCCTCCGATACCTCTCCTCTCCTCATGCATTGGCATTGTCCCCTGCCTGGCATCGCGCGTTCCACAATTCGTCCCTTCTCACAACGCGCAACGCCAGGCAGGGGACAATGCCGATGCGTGGGCACAATGCCAATGCGTGAGGAGTGGCGTCGCTTCTTACTAGTGGAACATTTGCATTGCTCAGTTGACGTTAAAACCAGCGTCGCCAGGAGTGTCACGAGGCAATAAAGGAATCCCAAAATGCTCAGTGAATGCGGCTTCCACAAAATAACCTGCTGCACCAGATTCTATAAGAGCAGGCACAGGGATAGACTCTTTGGCCCAAAGTAGGACTATGTTAAGCAAGGGTTTAGCCTGAGAGGCTTCAGAGGACTGTGAGATGCCACCTAAGATCTGTCCCCAACAGGATCTTTTGGTGCAAACGCCTCCTGGACGTACCGGGTATGATTTCAGGAAGTGGCCTTTCTTACCGCAGTACAGACATAGTCCCTCCCTCCGCCTATGGACCCTCTCTGCCGCAGAGAGTCGGGTAGCCCCCAACTGCATAGGTTCACTACCCATAGTGTCAGAGCCAGAAGGCATGGGAGGTGAGGGAGGACAGGGTGGGCAAGAAAAGCTGTAGAACATGCTGGTAGAATGCCTCCGCAGGCACTCCTTAAACAATGGTCTCTCTCGGACCCGTGTATCTTTGAGGAGGACAAAGAATATTAGTTAGGTCACAAGCAGCAATCTCGTCCTTCAGGTAATCGCAAAGCCCTTGGGAGAATGCAACTATCAGGGCCTCATTGTTCCACCCTACTTCTGCTGCTAGGGTCCGAAACTCGATTGCGTATTCCACCACCGTGAAGTTACCCTGGCGGATGGTCATCAGATGTTTTGAAGCCAAGATGTTTTGAAGACAAGGTCCCGCACATCAAATACTCTTCTAAATGAGGCCACAAATTGAGTAAAATCATATATTATGGGTTTCTCTGTCTCCCAAAATGGATTTGCCCAAGCCAATGCCTTGCCAGCCAGGAGAGAAATCAAAAGTCCAAACCTACTGCGCTCAGTACGGAAGACATGAGGAAGAATCTCGAGGTATTGTAACGGTTTGTTTGACTCACAGACACAGGGTTAGGATAAAAACACAGTTTTATTGAATACAATAAGAACCCTCACAGGTCCTGTAATATACAACAGTATAGTACAGACACAAGACAGGTAATATTTCAAGCCCACACAGGTCCAGCACAAATATAGGAGACAAACAGTCTGCACTGACACGGGTCAGGCAGAAAAGTTGGTTCCCAGGTTTCCGGCAATGCAGGAGTTAAAGTTCATCAAGGATGGTAAGCAGTCCCATATGTGAAGGTACTGAAATGATCCTTAAGTACGCCAAAGTCTGCACCCAACCGAGAGCTACCAGTACACTGAAACAAAGGAGCACTACCGGTGCATTCACGGAGGCAGCACAGCAACCGGTATGGCAGTAGCTGAGGACAAGCCAGTGGAACTTTACCGGAGCAATCATGGAGGCAACACTTGCAGCTGGTAGGATCGTGGTGTGGCGCAAGCCAAAGGCAATGTACCGGAGCAATCTCGGAGGCAACACTTGCAGCCGGTAGGACAGAGTGGAGCGTAAGCCAATGGCAATGTACCGGAGCAATCACGGAGTCAACACTTGCAGCCGGTATGACAGTGGTGGAGCATAAGCCAATGGCAATGTACCGGAGCAATCATGGAGGCAACACTTGCAGCCGGTATGACAGTGGTGGAGCATAAGCCAATGGCAATGTACCGGAGCAATCACGGAGGCAACACTTGCAGCCGGTATGACAGTGGTGGAGCGTAAGCCAATGTGTAACGGTTTTTAGGACACTCAGACCAGTTGGTAAAATCAAACACAGTTTTATTAAATAAGAAATAATGCAAACGATCGCCCTCTGCAGGCAACAGAAATAATAGCACTGTATAGACAGATATACCCCAAAGGCCCAATATACAGAATCAGAATAACAGAGAATGGCAATATAGACAAAAATGGGTTAAATGCAAAAATCAGTCCATCTCAGCTGTAGGGTTTGGCACATCCAAGGTGGTGATAGGAGGTCCTGTGTAGATGTAGACAACACAGAGTTCTTAAGGTAATAATGCTGTTAGGCAATCTGTGACCAGTGGTAGCTTCAGCAGAACAGTGACCCAAAATAGCCCCCGCGGGCGTACCCAATGAGACAACTGATTCTGCAAGTGCGAGAGTCGGTAGCCCCCACGGGCGTAATCTCAATATAGCCTGAAATGCAAGAGTTGGCAAATAGCCCCCACGGGCGTATAACTGGAGACCAACAGCTAGCGGTAGTTGAGCCAATAGCCCCCACGGACATATAACCGGAGACCAACAGCTAGCGGTAGTTGAGCCAATAGCCCCCACGGGCGTATACCAACGGGAACCTGCCAGAGCTTTGAGCCTACCCTTTGCTGCAACACTGAGCCAAAAGCCACAACGGAGTCCACCGATAAACCAACGTAAGACCAAGAGCCAATGGCGCCCTACCGGACCAACTTAACATGACTACTCTGCAGTAGTATCGTATGAGTCGCCGTCCACACAAGCAGCCGACTCAGCAGACGTAGCACAACGGGTTAAGGCTCTATACCCGGGAATGAAGGCTCTGCAGGAGCGAGGCAGCACTGTAAGGGTTAAAATGCAAGTTTAACAACAGAAGGCTCAGTATGGTGTAGTAGCTCTGCAAACGTACGGAGGCTCAGTGAAGGAAGCACAGCTCTGCAAATCAGCACGGAACTCTGCACTGGACTGAGGCAACACAAGGGTGAAGTGGTCACACGGCAGCTGGGCAAACAGCGACAGCAGAAGTAAGAATGTTGCAGCGGCGACAACAGGAACAAGCAGGTCGCTGGAGCAGGCCGGTAGTCGATCACGGAGCAGGAAGTCAGCCAGGCCGGGTCGTAACACATAGGAGGTTCTCAGACAAGCTGGGTCAAACAGGAGCAGGAACGTCAGCCAGGCCGGGTCAGGTAATGGAGGTGGTTCACAGACAAGCTGGGTCAATCACTATCAGGAACACTGAAGCATAGTCAGGACAGGCCAAATCGGTACACAGGAATCCGAAACACAGGAACACAGCAACAGCAAAACTGGCTCAGAATCACGGAGGCAACACTTGCAACTGGTATGACAGTGTGGAACGTAAGCCAATGGCAATGTACCGGAGAAATCACGGAGGCAACACTTGCAACCGGTCTGACAGTGTGGAACGTAAGCCAATGGCAATGTACCGGAGCAAACACGGAGGCAACACTTGCAGCCAGTATGACAGTGTGGAAGACTAGGCCAGAGGCGCTCCGCAGAGCAATACTGAGACAACACTTGGCGAGCCTGCCGGAGCAGAGATGCCGGATAAACCAAGGTACCGGATATAGAATGTCGCTGAGGCGACAAAGACCATGGAAGCTGTAATGGAGGTCAGCCAGGTCGGTGCACAGGAGCAGGAACGTCAGCCAGGCCAGGTCAGAACACAGGAGCAGGAACGTCCGCCAGTCCGGGTCGGTACACAGGAGCAGGAACGTCAGCCAGGCCGGGTCGATACACAGGAGCGGACACAGAAGAATAGTCAGGCAATCCGGGTTGGTTCACAGGCGGAGGAACTGGAGAGTAGTCAGGCAAGCCAAGTCGGTATACTGGAAACTCCTTGAGCAATAGTAGCACTGGTACAGGAACACCATGAAAGGACCATGTGTGGGTGCAGGAGCCCAGTATATAAAGGCCATACTGGGCGGGCTTAACACAGGGCAACCAATGAGGATAACATAGGATAACTGACAGGAAAACATAAACAAGGGATCACGGGCACCGTGATAGGTATATACCCAACTGGTTAAGGAATCCGCAGCATAACTCAGATTCCCCACTATAGCGTTGTGGGAGTGGAGTGGATCCAGTAAACCCTCTGACCAGTCCTGCATCAGAGATGGTAGCAGCTGTAAGTGTCGATGGAGAAACTGGGGTGGCCACCTGCTGCGGGTTATAGTGTTCCCAGTGAGAGGTTCTGCCAAGCAGGGTCTGCAAGGCACCTGCCAACTGATCAATACGTTGATCCTGATCCTGCATTCTGTCAAATATTCTCTGTAAAGGAGAATCACTATCACCGTCTGTTGTCATGACCCTTACATACTGTTACGGCTGGCAAGCAAAACCAGGAGTCAGCCGGTATAGTTAATAGGTCCTTTATTATGAGAATAATGATAGTAATGCAATATATAAATAAACACACAGTGGGTGACTGAAACAGCGAGCACCGTATAGCAGTCTTCCAATCTCTGCACCACACTGTCTGAGACTAGGCCTCAGCCCACTGAGTCTCGTGGTAAGTTAATGCCCAAGAGATACTGACTCAGCCTGCAGTCAGTAGCTAGGAGTCTGCTAGAGCCCCAGGTCAGTACTAGGAAGGATGTCTGAATAACGGAACCAACAGATAGGATAGTCAGACGAGCCAAAGTCATAAACGGAGCGGGAAGTCAGCCAGAGCCACAGGTTTGCACCAGAAAGGATATCCACTGAAGCGATGGAATGCTGGATGCGCAGTTGATAGAGCCCCAGATCAACACCAGAGTGGGTAGTCAGACAAGCCTAGGTCATACACGGAGCGGGTAGTCAGCCAGAGCCACAAGCTTGCACCAGATAGGATATCCACTGGAGCGTATGTATGCTGGATGCGCAGCGTATAGAGCCCCAGGTCAACACCAGAGAGGGTAGTCAGACAAGCCTAGGTCATACATTCAGCAGGTAGTCAGCCAGAGCCACAGGTTTGCACCAGAAAGGATATCTGAGCCAAATCAGAACACCAAGGAGAATAGTCAGACAGCCACAGGTCAACACCAGAATGGATGGACAGACAAGCCGGATTATACACAGGAATCAGGAATACCAGAAAATGAACTGCTCAGAACAACAACGTAAGGGTGACTGAGTCAGGTCTCAGTTTGCCCTTTAAACTCCTCAACAGGAAGTAGGTAGGAGGAGACTACAGGAAACAAACACACATAAAACAGAGGCCTGCAGCATGCTTGAAGCCTCTTGCCGGCAGATGACGCGTAAAAAAGACTCCTACCGTCGCTGAAGCGACGGTGCTGAAAACAAGGTACTGTGACGTTTCCCTTCCGTTGTTTGATTGGGCTCCTATTTTTTTAAAAACTTCCCTACCTGCCGTAGCCTGTAACTGTTCTACAGGCTAGTTCTAGCATTTTTGCTGAGTATTCTGCTTTGATTGTTAGACTCCCACTCGCCTTCTGGCCACTCTTTAGTCTCCTGTTTGGTACCATGTTTCGGCTTATTGATCTCCTGGTTTCTGACCTCTGCTACTCTTATGAAATTCCCACAGCTTTGGAGTTTGGCTTTCAGACTACACTGCTTATCTTATTCCCATTTCCAGATGCCAGCTTCCTGTGTTCCTCACAACTCTCCCTTGTTCTGTGTGATCTTAGTTCCAGTCTTTTTCATCTCTTTTGGTCTTGTATCACAGTCTCCCTTTGAGGCCTAAAGCGAGCCTGTGCTCTTATCTCTGTATGACCGCCGGCCAGCATGGCCTCCGCCACTTCCTCATGGCTTAGTCATGTTTCAGGCCCTGGCACAGATGCCTGTTTATGGGCCTATTCTGTTGGGCCTAATTGGGTCCCACCTCCTTCTGCAGCTTTATAAACCTCATTGAGGCTAGGACTTGTTGCCCTTTCATGGTGTTCATGTATGCATCTAGTTTGTTCCTCTGACCCAGCTTGGCTTACGTTGTCTCCTGGTGTTCGATCCTTGGCTTATCTGACTACTCACTCTGATTGTGACCCAGGCTGTGGCTGACTTCCTGATCCGTGTATAACTCTGGCTTGCCCGACTACCTGCTCCTTGCTGACCTTTGCTGTGGCTGACTACCCGATCCAGTTCCTGACCATGGCCTGTCTGACTGACGCTCAGTTTGTGCCTCGCTCCTGCCTGGCTACCACTAGGACGATCCAGGGCGCACTGTTTTACCCAGTAGCTCAGCTACCAGCTGATCGCTTGCAGGTTGCCTCCGCTTGGTGCCTTCCGTTTAACTCCGGGCAGCTAGTGAAACTTAGTCTCGCTCCTGGGCACTCACCTCTTACACTTACCTGTTGCCTGGCTTAGCACTTGCGGGGCTACCTATGCCGTGTGCCTCCTAGTTGCCTTCGATAAGATAGAGTGCAGCTTTTCTCGCTCCCTGTCTCAGTAGTGCACTCCTATCTGGCTGCATCTATCTAACCACATACTCTGCTGCCTCAAGTGGTGCTACCAGTTACGCTATTGGTATAGGTGGTCTATTCGCTCTATGCCTTCCCTGGGTACGATCCTGTACTAGTCCCATTGTTGCTTCCTGTTGTGGTAGAGCCAAGGCTGGTTCTAAGACTCATACCATAGACCTACAGTGATTCAGTAGTGGACTAGACACTGTCCTCACGTCTATCTCCCCTCTGACTGAGGAAGTGTTCATTATTTCTACTAGTATTATGATTATCTATTGCTCAATAAACTGGTTTAAATTCACTTGTACTGTTTCATGTGTTTCTTTACTGAGAGTCCGTGACAGTACGAAAGGGCCATGAGTACTGAAGGTGCAAGTTAACCAGTTCAGAGTATTCTACCCAGAATGGACTCACAGGATCAGAGGACCGATCCATTGTCCTTTGCTATGCAAATATGCAAACGCTATTGAACTGAACCGCACATCTTGGGCAAACCCCTAGCCAACTGGTTGCCTCCCCAGAATTGGCACCGGCGGTACCTTCGAATCCTGAAGGTAGTACCAGTAAAGGATTGTTTTGTACAGCTCCTTTGCCTCAACGATATGAGGGAGAGCCTATGCTCTGCAGAGGGTTCTTGAGCCAAGTGGGCAGTTTCTTTCCTAGTGAATGAAGCACGGTCGGTTTTGTGATCTCCCTGCTATCTGGGAGAGCTCTTGCTTGGGCTAATCCATTATGGAAGACAAGGGAGCCTATTGTGGACAATTTCTCGGAATTTGTTGGAGAATTCCGCAGGGTCTTATGTTCCAGCCAGGGCAGTATCTGCAGCAAAACGGCTAATGACCATACGACAGGGCACACGCACTGTAGCTGATTTTGCTATTGAATTCCACACCTTGGCTGCAGAGATGGACTGGAATAATGAGGCATTAGTGGTAGCATTTTCTCAGAGCTTGTGCGACACTATGAAGGACGAAATAGCAGCTGGCGAGTTGCCAGGAGATCTGAATGAATTAATCTCCTTCACGATTCTGATCGATACCAGACTCAAAGAAAGGCCTGCATTCAGATTTCAAAGTCATAAGACTACGAGTCGACTAGCACCCAACTTTTCATCCCCACCCTGTCCTCCCTTGCCTCCCATGCCTCCTGGTTCCGAGCCAGGTAGGATGGAACACATGCAATTGGGCTTTACGCGCCTTTCAGGGGAGGAGAGGGTTTTATGAAGGAGAGAGGGCCTGTGCCTTTACTGTGGAAAGACAGGACATTTGTTGCGCTCTTATCCTACCCGTCCAGGAAACGCTCACACCTAGGGTTGTATAAGGGGCAAACCCTAGGTGGAGTACCACGGTCCCCAGATTCACTTCTTGGGAAACCGATTCTCGAAGCAGTAGTGTCCTGGTCCACCTCTTCGATTTTGGCTCCGGCCCTGGTGGACTCAGGAGCTGCTGGCTTTCTTCATGGATGCTGACTTTGTGGCCCAGCCGTCACATGTTTCTAATGAGACTGTGACGTTGTTCCTGAGGTTAAGGGCGCTCCATGTGGAGACCCTACAGTTTCAAATCGTAAAGTCTCCATACTATGCAGTTATCTTGGGGTTTCCATGGCTCCAGACTCACAATCCCAGGATAGACTGACAGATTTGCGATATTGTAGCTTGGTCCCCTTATTGCACTGGTACGTGTTTGCAGCAGCCTACCAGAATACTTTGTACCTCTTCTTTGCTACCTGCAGAGTGCCAATCTTTCAAGGAGGTATTCAATATGGTAGAGGCTAGTACTTTGCCGGGCAACAGACCCTAGAAATGTACTATTGATTTGATACCTACAAGGGGATGTATATATCCTCTGTCTGTGGAGGAGAACCGTGCTATTGAGGAGTATGTGTCTGATGCCCTGGCCAGAAGAATCGTTCACAAGTCTTCCTCACCTGCTGGTGCTAGTTTCTTTTTTGTCAAAAAGAAGGATGGGGAGTTAAAACCATGTATAGACTACAGAGACCTAAACAAGTTGATGGTAAAAAACGCATACTCGATGCCTTTGATCGCCGAGTTGTTTGATTGAATTAAGGGCTCAAAAGTTTTCACCAAAGTCGATTTTAAGGGCAGCCTACAATCTGATGAGGATAAAGGAAGGGCATGAGTAGAAATCCTCCTTTAACACTCGTAGCGGACATTATGAATAGCTGGTAATGCTCTTTGGGCTATGCAATGCTCCGGTAGTGTTTCAAGGATTTATCAATGATGTATTGAGAGTTCTACTGCAGAAATGTGTAGTAGTATATCTGGATGACATTCTCATCCACTCACCTACCATAGAGGCACATCGAGCAGATGTGGTACAGGTCTTGCAACTCCTGCGTGAAAACAGGCTGTTTTGCAAGCTGGAAAAGTGGCAAGTTTCACAAGTTGCAAGTCACATTTCTGGGGTATGTGATCTCCTCTGTAGGACTGGCTATGGATCCACTTAAGTTGTCCTCTGTGCAGGAGTGGCCTCGTCTGGTGGGTCCTAAAGGACCATTCAAAGGTTTCTTGGTTTCACAAACTACTATAGAATGTTCATCAAGAACTTCTTGTCAGAAGTCAAGCCACTTTCCGACATGACACACAAGGTGGCAGGACACGTCCAAGTGGTCCACCGAAGCCATCCGAGCATTTGAGGATCTGAAGGTTGCCTTCACTAAGGCTCCCATTCTGTCTCATCCCAAATCCTGCCCTGCCCTTTACTCTGGAGGTCGATGCATCTGAGTCAGGAGTAGGTGTCCTCCCTCCTCAGCGCTCGACTCCAGGGGAGGTCCTACTGCCATGCGACTACTTTTATAAGAAATTGTCCAGGCTCAGAGTGTATATGATATAGGGTATCAAGAGTTGCTGGCTATTATCCTCTCACTCAAGGAATGACGCTACCTGTTGGAGGAGACGAGTTCTCAAATTCTAATCCTCACTGACCACAAAAACCTGACCTATCTTTCAGAGGTGAAGAGGTTGTTGCCCAGGCAGGCCAGATAGGCTTTATTCCTCTTCAGGATTAATTATGTGGTATTGTATCTTCTGGGTACCAAGAATGTCTGGGCGGATGCCCTCTCGAGGCAATTCGGATCAGATCTTGAGACTGATAGTGTTCCCCTTGCCTATCATTCTGACAGATCACATTCTGGCTACCATTCGAACCTAGTATTACCTCTCCCTTGGGGGAAGGAGATTTTGACTTTGCAAGCCACCGCTCCTACTGACAAACCTAGTGGGAGATGCTTTGTCCCTGAGCACCTGGGAATTCGTTTAATGTCTACCTATCACTCTTCTAAGGCAGCAGGGGCATATTGAGCATGACCAACTGATTTGGTACATATCTAGGCTCTTTTGGTGGCCAAGCCTAAGAATTGACTGCTCTGTTTTTGTAGCAGGTATGCCACATGTGGCTTGCAGCAAGACTCCCAGGCATCTTCCCGTGGGCCTGCTTCAGCCAGTACCAAATGGTGATCGTCCTTGGTGTCATGTATCTATTGACTTCATGGTTGAGCTTGCCGGTTTCCAAGGGGCATAGGTCATTCTTATGATTGTTGACAGGTTTCTCTAAGATAGCCCACTTTGTACCCCTGAAGGGGTCTTCCTTCATCCAAAGAGCTGGCTGAGATATTTTCCAGGGATGTATTCAGGCTCCACGGAGTGCCCAGTGTGCTGGTCTCGGACCGGAAGAGCAAATTCGTGTCCAGTTTCTGGAGGGCCTTCTGTGGGCAAATGGGCATTCAGTTGTCATTTTCATCAGCTTACCACTCCCAATCTAATGGTGCTGCTGAGAGAGCCAATCAGGGCCTGGAACAGTTCTTACGCTGTTTTATATCGGACCATCACAGTGACCGGGCAAGCTTGTTACCGTGGGCAGAGTTTGCCAGGAATGGTGCCATTAATTCTTCCTCGCAGAATTCCCCGTTCTTTATTAATTATGGCTTCCAGCCTGCTCTGCTACCTGACTCATTTGAGGCACAAGAAATTCCGGCTCTGGACGAGCATCTTAGGCAGCTCCACTCCACTTGGGTTCAGGTTCAAATATCCTTTCAAAGGTCCACTCAGGGCTACAAAAGACATGTGGATCGTCGGCGCGGGACAACTCCGGTGTTTCAAGTGGGGGAAAGTGTATGGCTGTCCTTTCGTAACCTCAAACCTCCAGGTGCCTTGTAAGAAACTGGCTTCTCGGTTCGTAGGCCCGTACCGTGTACTGTGTAGTATTAACCCTGTCCTCTTACTCCCTGGAGCTTCCGTCTGGTATGTGTATCCACAATGTCTTCCTATTCTGTTGGGCCTAATTGTGTCCCGCCTCCTTCTGCAGCTTTATAAACCTCATTGAGGCTAGGACTTGTTGCCTTTTCATGGTGTTCCTGTGCGCATCTAGTTTGTTCCTCTGACGCTTGTTTGGCTTAAGTTTTCTCCTGGTGTTCGATCCTTGGCTTGTCTGACTACTTGCTCTGGTTGTGAACTAGGCTGTGGCTGACTTCCTGATCCGTGTATGACTCTGGCTTGTCCGACTACCCGCTCCGTGCTGACTTTTACTGTGGCTGACTACCTGATTCGGTTCCTGACCATGGCCTGTCTGACTGAAGCTCCTTTTGTGCCTTGCTCCTGTCTGACTACCACTAGGCCAATCCAGGGTGCGCTCCTTTACCTAGTAGCTCAGGTACCAGCTGGTCGCTTGCAGGTTGCCTCCGCTTGGTGCCTTCTGTTTGCCTCTGGGCAGCTAGTGCAACTTAGTCTGTCTCCCGGGCACTCTCCTCTTATGCTTACCTGTTGCCTGGCTTAGCACTTGCGGGGCTACCTACGCTCTGTGCCTAATTGCCTTCGGAAAGATAGAGTGCAGCTTGTCTCGCTCCTTGCCTCAGTAGTGCGCTCCTATCTGGCTGCATCTATCTAAGCACTTATTCTGCTGCCTCGAGTGGTGCTACCAGTTACGCTATTGGTATTGGTGGTCTATTTGCGCTTTGCCTCTACTGGGTATGCTCCTGTACTAGTCCCATCCTTCCTTCCTGTTGTGGTAGAGCCAAGTCTGTTGTGCATGTGTGTGTATTGTATGTGTTTTGTGCATGTGTGTGTGTGTGGTGCATTTCATGTGAGTGTGTATTGTGCATGTGTATTGCAGGTATGTACTGTATGTGTATTGCGTGTGTTGTGTACTGTGAACATGTGTGTTGTGCATGTGTGTGTATTGGCTGTGTGTGTTGTGAATCTTGTGTTGTGCAAGTGTTGTGGGCATGTGTGTTGTAGATATGTGTGCTGCATGTGTGTATTGCTATTTGTGTTGTGCATGTGTATTGCTTGTATGTGTGGTATTTTGTGTGTATGATGTGTGTATCATGTGTGTATTGTGAGTGTGCATTGTGTGTGGTGTATTGCGTATGTTGTCTGTTTGTGTTGTGCATATGTCCTGCATGTTTGTTTGCATATCTGGGAACTCTCAGATTTTTGCCCTGGAGACTCCGGATTTCAAACTGAATTACACTCTCCGATTTTGCCCTGGAGACTCCGGATTTCAAACTGAATTACTGGGTCTCCGGGGCAATGTGTGAATCACTGGGTGGGCAGAGTTTAAGTGCTCCATCCCGCCCGGTTCCTCCCACTCCCCGCCCTCTTACCTCAATTTTGCAGGGTATTTTGTCCCACCCCCGCGTCTAAGCCCCGCCCCTTTTATGACGCGAATCACGTCATTTTCCTCCGCGATCAGCACTGACAGGGTTACCCTCCGGGTAGCTCTGCTTCAAAAGTTCCCCGGTATGTTTGTTTGTTGTGAGTGTGTGTGTTGTGCGTGTGTATGTATTACATGTGTATGTATTGTTTATGTTGTATATATAGTGTGTGAATTGCATGTGTGTGTTTGTGTGTGTTGAACGTGTGTATTGTGTGTGTTGTGGTCTATTGTGTATTGTGCGTGTATTGTATTACTTGTGTGTTATTTTGTGCATGTGTGTATTGCGTGTGTTTTTTGTGTGCGTGTGTTGCATGTCTGTATTGTAGGTAAGTATGTTGTGTGTGTTGTGCATGTGTGTGTATTGTGTGTGTTTTGTGGTGTGTGTGTGTTGTGCGTGTTGTGGTGTGTGTGTCTGCGTGTTTTTTGTGTGTTGAGTGTGTGGGTGTTTATTGTGTGGCTTGTGTGTGTATATTGTGTGTGTGTATTTCATGTGTGTATTGTGTGTGTGGTGCATGTGTATGTTGTGTATGTGGTGCATGTTTGGTTGTTGTGTGTGTTGTCTGTGTGTGTTGACTGCATGTGTTGTGCATATGTATTGCATGTGTGTTGTGTGTGTGTATGTATTGTGTGTATGTGTGTGTAATGAAGGCCTCTGCAATTCGTTACAGAGATTATCACTGGAGTGGCAGGGGGTGGAAAAGGCATGTTTGTTTTTTGGAAGAGGAGATAATGAGGTTGGGACAACTCCATGCAGAGAAAACCAGGCCCCCCTGAATGTCCTGGATATGCAATACAGAGGAAATTTGAATATCTCGTCCTTATTGCTGCCCCTGGGTGTGTGTGTGCACCAGGCACACAGGTTTCTTCTTTTATATATAGATAAAGTGATCAAGAACAATGGTCAACGTTTCGGTCAACAAACCTTTATCAAGGGCTCTTTTGTGCTCAACCACGTGCTCCTTTCTCCCGGGGACGATTATTTTGATATATTTAGTATTTAATTGTGTCTTTCTGTTCTTGCATTAGGTGGCTATCTGGTGTTGCGATGCTCTGGTGTCCTGCTTTAGACTCCAGTGCATACCTACCGGGGTGGCCTCTTATGTATATCATCTTTTCTATTGGAATGAGTTGTTAATTTTTTACTCTTATTTATTTCCTTTTATATTTCATATAGATCTTTTCTTCGCTCTTATGTAGTATTATTTGAAGCTTTGTAGCACTGATTCAGGCATACACTGGGAATCATGGCTAGTAAGACTGTATACTTTTTCTTTCTTTTTCTTTTCGTTTATTCTTTCTTCCACAGTTTCCCTTATAATATATTTATGTTCTTTCATTATTGGTTGTTATTGCAAGTAATGCATTACACATGTTAGATATAGTACTTTTTACCATGTTTTGTACACCTATTGTAATTATGATTTAATTTTGTGATAGGTTACTGTAGAGGTGATGTCGTCATCTACAGTCACCTCTCTGCAGGTGATAATGTCACAGGATTTCCCCTCCCCTTTGATGAGGTAACCAGGGTGACCACTCACCTTCACCGTGGCATAAGGGAATGCAAAAGAAAAACAGACCTCCTGGTGAGGCATCAGGACCCCTCCTGATGCCCCCCCAGCTACTGATCTGCCAGCCGATCTGGCTAGAAGATCAATAGAGGCGACGCAGTGGAGCAAGAGAGCCCCACTGCTTCCATCCTACCCAAAGTACAAGGTAGGAGTGGGTGAGATTGTCAACCCTCTCGTGTCAATGAGGGAGGCTTTCCCTCATTGACGTCAGAGGGTTTCCTTATCCCGCCCACTCTTACCCAGTAGTTCACATAGTATGAAAGAAGGGGAGCAGGGAAGAGTGTCCACTGTGGCAAAGGCTGCATTGCCTCTATTGATATCCCAGCCGAATCGGTCCTGATATCCGACCATGAGGTTTGATTTTCTTTTGCATTGATCCTGTTTCTCCTGGCAAAGGGGAGGGACTTAACCAACACCATACCAAATTCAGCAGCTCATTCCTCCTATGTAGACCTTATCACTTTGATTTCAATAATCAGGATTACAGATAAATTTTTTAAATAGTGTTGAAGCACTTGTAATAAAATTCAGTCATTGGACTACAGGGCTGGTGCGTTCATCTGAGCTTTCCCTATTCGCTCAATAAATCCAAGACCATATTACTCCAGAAAAATTTGCACATCCAAAACTGTGTCCAAATGTATAAAACACAACTTTATTATCAAAACATGTATAAATATACAGTGTACCTCCACAGATGGGATTGTCACAAATTATTTAGCCATATGGAGAGACTCATTTCTGGGAGCCGTACATCAGTAAAAGCAACTATGTCGCTTCACATCGACATCAACGCGTTTCGTGCTTTAAGCGTTTACTCATGATCAAAGACGCCGGCCTCAACGGGTGCTCCTGTGTTTAAATCCCTAACTACTAATCAATGTGGCTGAAGGTCTGAAGACGCAATCGGAAGTGATGTATACAAAATAACAAATGAACTAAACCTGCTCCCATTAACTAGTATGTGAATGTAACCCTTACTTGCATTATGGCAAGATGATATCTTGCCATCTAATAATCCATTCATCACCTTTTACATGAATGTAAGGTGAAATAGTGTAATGTGCAATAAAATGTGAAAAACTGAAATAAGGTTTATTAAACAATAAAATAAAAAATATATTGAATGAAAGTGTATAAAAAATGTGATTAAATAATGAAGTGTTAAAATATACTGCTATTGATCTGTGATTATATATAATGATTGTAGTTTAAATTATGTGTGTGTATATTAACCCTAAAAGTGTCAAAGCGACAAGGAACACAATCAACATATATATTAAATGTCCCTAATCACTGTGACTCTCAAAATGTCAACCATCGTGTTCAACTTAACCAGATTTCCGCATTCCCGAAACCACATTGTTGTAATAGTATAAAAGAGAGAAGAAAGGAGGAAACATACACCATACACCAAAATGATACATATATACAGTAAAGATACTCCAAAGAAAAGGATCATATATATGCATACAAAGATCACATGTCCAAAGACGATCCTCACCACAACCGGGGTGTGAATACACAAACTCAGAATTGTAAAAGAATCTTTCTTTATATAATAATAATGACAGACAATAATTAATTATTATCACGTCTCCCCTCTCTCCTCTAAAAAAAAAAAAAAAAAAAGGGTCAGAAATGAGTCTCTCCATATGGCTAAATAATTTGTGACAATCCCATCTGTGGAGGTATACTGTATATTTATACATGTTTTGATAACAAAGTTGTTTTTACATTTGGACACGGTTTTGGATGTGCGAATTTTTCTGGAGTAAAGGGGAGGGACTGCCAAATCCCCTTCGCCATAGCGAAAGGGAATGTGTCCCCTTCACCACGGTGAACAGCATAGCCCCTCCCCTTCACCACAGCAAATATGGTAGCTCCTGTCGTTCACCGTGGTGAAAGTTGCTGTGTATCTGTTTGGAGTAGGAGACGGGGTTTCTCACTGCCTCCTCAGCCAACTGTATATTTAGTTGAGGAAGCATGGGGCTTTGGAAAATTAATTATTCCTCTGGAATTCTCTTGCTCAGATCAAACAGACATCTATCAGAGTGTATTTCTGTAACAAAAATAAATATCAACTAAAAACATATAGAAAACTTATTTTTTTTTTTTACTTTAAATGGCCAGGTTTAAAATTTGTGTTAGTAAAGCCTAGTCAGTAATTTATTTTATAGAAATCTCAATACCAGACATCTGAATTGGTTAATCTTTTGGATTCTTATGCAGGTAACATGGTGTCAGCTACTCAACTGCATATTTTTGTGTGGATGAGTGATCTGGACATATTTTGTTGTATCATTAAACCATCTCCAAGTTATCTGTCGCTATACTAGTTGCAAATTAAACATACTCAACCACTTATTAACTACTTTATTCCATAAAAGCTACTGAACCAAATTAGCGTCACAGAATCTGAAATTTTAAAGTATCATCTGGTGATTTGTAAGTAGACCTGATGAACCCTTCAAGATTGTGCAATGCTTTTATCAGAACAGTCTTTAAATATTGACGCTGATGCACTAAGAAGAAATGAAGCAAAGCAACGGCATCATATGAAGAAAATATTCCCCAAAGTCCAGTTGGTTTAATTGGACTTTTAACCCCTTGAACACATAACTTTGGAATGGGTGGGAGATCTCTCTACCATTTAATGGTTGAAAAGCACCATATTAATTAAAGGGAAATTTTATTTTTCATCTATGGTATAACTGAAGTCCTTACTAGTTAATCAGCCTCATTAACAACCCAATAGTTGTACAATAGAATACAATGATATTGTGTTTCTTTAAAAACAAACATCTAGAGAGATACATGAGGCAAGATGTAAAACAATGATAATTTTCCGAAAGGCTAAAATAATAATGACTTTACAATGCTAAAAGCTATATTAAAGGACATTCAAAAATAAAAATGCACAATATGATATAATTTGTTCAAACTCTTCGTAGATAAATATATGAGTCAATATGTGCCATTGAGGAATAAATACAAGAGGAGCAAAGTAAGACCAATGTGAAGTAGCAAAAAGGTTTGCAGAGTAATGAGGGATAAGAAATAAACTGCTTACGTCAGAATGGTCTAATGCATTATTTAAAAAAATATAAATAATGCATTAGAATCAGCAAATAACCTTAAATCTGAGACAACTGACTTATATTGTGAGGAATCTGTGGATAAGGGTATGGCTGACACCATAAACACATTATTTTCTTCTGCATATAACAAGGAAGCAACAATGGCAGGTTCTTGGCAAACAGTGAGAATCACAGAAATTTCTCACTATTAATGGGTTACTGAGGACAAAGCCTATAAGAAACTGAACAGATTATGGAGACTAAAGCTTTTGATAACTAGATATCTATGGAAAATGCAAAAGAACATGTAACAAATCTACTTATCAATCTTCTCAACTGTCATAACTGCTGCAGGTCTCAAATGGTAAAAATACCAATTAAGGCTTCAATTCAATTATGCACGGTAAAACCTCAGTTAAGGCAAAAAAAAAAAAAAATCCAAAGATCATTAGTAATGTCTGACATATGTAGCATTCAATAAGCAGTCTACCAGACTGACTAACAAGCACAGGCACAATAAATTCACATAGCTCCAAAACATGGTCACAGTCATCTAGTGACGCCAAACATTGTCAAAATAGGTTTAAACTCACAGCCAATCACAACACACCAAAGTATCAAGTACATTCAAATACATCTATATAGACACCCCAAAAAAACTGACATACCTTGTCTGTGTTTTGAGTTTTGACGAGCTAGAGCACAAGACCCAGGAGCGGAAGATAATGATAGAAAGAGAGAGAGAGAGGAGCTGACACTTGAGCACGGTAGACGGCGTTGGGAGCGGACAGAGTTTTTACACCTATATTATCAGATAAAACAAATTGGCACATCTTCCTTACACGTATACAAACACATGCACACACATATCTTTTTTGTTTTGCACAGATAAAACAACTTTATCTTTTATTTTGACAGTGTGATTGAGTGAGTGCAAGGGAGTGAAAGAGAGTGAGAGTGATCGAGTGTGTCTGTGAGGGCCTGTGTGAGTGCCTGAGTGTGAGTTGATGTGAGATCGCAGGAATTGGAGAGGAGGATAAAGGGAATGGGAGAGGTGCAGGAGAGGAGGAAGCTGAGGAGGGCATCCCCAGTCATAGAAGGAGTGGCAGAGGGAGACCAGCTGGGTGGAGGGGTACCCATGGAAAGAGAGGCACACAGAGGCCAGGGATAGAACTTCCAGTGAGATGAGGAGCAGATGCCGGGGAGCACCATACACTGATGATGAGAGGCTGCGGGACCCGACATACTACTATGAGCAGGGTCCTCGTCCACATCATTCTGGAGTGGTAGACTATCCTATACCCGAGGGAGAGGGTACGTGGTCTGGGTGTCAAAAAGAAGTTGTCATGGCATCAGGTCCTCAGCAGGGTCAATGCAGTCTCCCGCTGTAAGAGGACCTTGGAATCAAGCAAGAAGCAGTGGGGTGACTGCAAGAGGTGAGTAAAGAATAAAATGGGAGAACTTGCCATGCATGCCCGAGGCACTGGAGGTGGTCACCCAGTCGTCATCAGCTTCAATCCCTGGGAGGAGACGTTGAGGCAGAATTTATTGTAAGCTGCTGTTGAGGGGATCCCTAGAAGATGTAACATTGCCGAGTACAGCACCCTCCTCACTACTGGTAAGTGCATCATTCCATAACTATATATCACACAAACCCTCATACCTCGTATGACCTAACATAGTGCAAGCTGAACACCTGTCCAGCATTGATTCACACAAGTTCACCAACACAGAGCTGAGTGGTTTCAAACAAGGACATAATACTGTCCAATCCAAGCAGAAATGTGAATGGTTAAGCAGGCCAAATCCTGTCCAAGTCCAGGTTTAACCCTCTCATTGCTGTGTTGATCAAGTATACCCACTGCTCACAAACAATGCCATCATGTTGTCATACCTGTTATTTTCCCCCACAAAATTATACATGGAATAACAGAGAGGTCAGCACTTAGCCCCTTGAGTGCTAGAGGGATGAGCAACACATTGATCCACAATGCATTGGGTACCCCTCTGGCACTCAAAGGGTTAACAGAAGATGAACACAATACACCAGGTTTACATTGCCCATGTCCACAGGGGTCAACTCATACATCACACTTCAATGGATGCAAACTGATTGCACGTACAAAACATCTGCCTCAAAACACATCAATGCACCACTGAAAAACAATGACAAATAAGTAGAAACAATGTCAGCAATTCATACAGGCAAAGCAAACACACATATTTCTCACACCAGGAGAACCACAACAAACACACATACAACATGCCATGAAATGGAGGTGTTCCTTGCCATCCCCACTCTCCACGATACATATGATAATCAAAGCTCAACTGCTGTAGGTTGCTTATGTTAATGTACAGGATCTTGTCAAGATTATGAATCAATGAGTACCAGGATGGTATCCCGTCCTGCCACTCAAGGGTTCACGTGTCAATGTCATTGTCTTGCATCCCTCTTGTCATAGCTCAGCGGATTAATCACAAACTCTCATTTACCCACATAGCATCCATGCCTGCAGAACAGCAGGAGGAGTGTGAGGAGAAGACCTATGTCTTTTCCCCCACTGACACAGACCCTGAGGAGCCAGGAGAGGGCCCAAGCAGGAGGACACCACCACCACCGCCCTTGGAGTATAGGCTGCCACCCACCATTGCCACAGAGTGGATACCTCCTGGGAGTTGGATGACTACCACCACCCTAGTCCATCATTGGATGGCACCACTAGCACCACTACCACTGGGATGGTACTTTATGCCCAGTACTGTGAGCACCCCAAATATGGGGCATATGGGCCCACACCACAGCCACAGCCAAGAACCTGGATGCAGCCACAGGCTGAGGCCAGCTATGGTCCCACACCCGGGTGGGAGGTAACCAGATATCACTGGCTACAGTATGACTCATGGCCACTGGACTATGAGCACCTCGGCCTAATTGGTGAGCCACAGCATCCTCAACCACTGGATAAGTTCACATCTCCACCACAGTTTCAACCAGAGGGTCAACCACCCGTGGCAAGCATGATCTCCATAGATGTGGTGGGGGCACAGGCATCCTCAGGGTCCTCACATGCTGGCCCCCCTGACACCTGGCCCTCAACCCACCTCACCACCACCAGCAGAACCAGAACAAGACATGGAGGAACCCAATGACCAACAGGAAGAGGAAGAGGCAGAGGAAGTTGGATAGCCATCCTCAGCACCTGTAACTCCATCATCTATGGCCACATCTCCTGCCACAGTAGCCAAACCATGGGGATGGATGCAGAATGTCTGAGCATCCAGAGGAGGCAACCAAAGGAGTCAAGGAGCTCAATAAGATATTTGAAGGGGTTGCAGAATGATGTGCAGAGGAACACAGCCATCCTCTGTGCAATGGAATTGTAACGGTTTGTTTGACACACAGACACAGTGGTTTAGGATAAAACACAGTTTTATTGAAATTACAGTAATAAAATAACCTTCACAGGTCCTGTAGTATATCAGCAGAATAGTACAGACACACAACAGGTTATAGATACATATGCCTACACAGGTCCAGCATAAACATAAAGTCCACAACAGTCTATACTGACACAGGTCAGGCAGATATGATGGATTCCCAGGAGCAAGGTCTTGAATGGGTTAATGATCTTCAGAGTGTAAACAGTCCCATGTGCAGAGAGGTCTGTGATGGGCTTTCTGCATATAGACAGCTGTAGGACTCGTAACGACCAAAACCAGATAAGCAGAACTAGCGTGAACTGCCTAGGCAACAATGGGAACAGAGACACATGAGGGACTGCCATAGCAGTAACGGAGACAACACTGGCACTCTGTAAACGTAAAACCGGAGGCAACCAGTGGCTCACCTGCCGGAGCAGTAATTGAGGCAGACACTTGCACTAAGCAGAGGCAGTAACGGAGACTAGGCCCAAGGTAAACTGCCGCAGCAGTAACGGAGACAACACTTGCACTCTGCAGAAGTGTAATTGGAGGCAACCGGTGGCTCACTGCTGGAGCAGTAACGGAGGCGGACACTTGCACTTAGCAGCGGCAGTAACAGAGACTGGCCGCCGGTACTCTGCAGGAGGAAATCAGCCCAATTGCCAGACAGTCAGAATGTCGCCTAGGCGACACAGCACAGGAACGCCAACCAAGCCGTGTAGAATCACGGAGCAGGAACGTCATCCAAGTCGGGTCGGATCACGGAGCAGGAACATCAGCCAAGCCGGGTCAGATCAGGGAGCAGGAACGCCAGCCAAGCCGGGTTGAATCACGGAGCAGGAACGTCAGCCAAGCCGGGTCGAATCACGGAGCAGGAATGTCAGAAGAATAGTCAAGCAATCTGGGTCGGTACACAGGGGCAGTAGACAATATGCAGAGTAGTCAGGCAGGCCAAGTTGGTACACTGGGAATCACTGAACAGAAATAAGCACTGGCACAGGAACACCACGAAAGGGCACCGGAGGGGTGCCCATAGCCCAGTATATAAAGGTCATACTGGGTGGGACTAACACATGGTACCCAATGGGAGCAAGGCACAGACTAGACTGATAGAAAAAAAAACCAAAAAGAGCATGGGCACCGTGATAGTACCCCCCTCTCAAAGACCCCCTCTCCTGGAAGAGGGACCTGGTTTCTGAGGATATTTAGAGTGAAAACTGCGCAGAAGTCTCGGGGTATGAAGGTCGTTCTGATCAACCCAGGAACGTTCCTCAGGGCCATAGCCCTTCCAATGGACCAAATATTGCAATTTTCCTCTAAATCTGCAAGAGTCAATTATGCTTTGCACCTCGTACTGTTCCTGGCCCTGAACCTCCACAGGACCGGGCACCACAGGAGTGGTAGTGTAGCGATTGCATTCCAGAGGTTTCAGTAAGGATACATGGAACACATTGTGAATGTGCATAGATGCAGGGAGCTCCAAGGTATACGACACAGGGTTAATTTTACGGATCACCCTGAAAGGACCAATGAACCGGGGAGCCAACTTATTAGACAGAACTTGCAAATTAAGATTTCTGGAGGAGAGCCATACCCTGTCCCCAACCTGAAATGAGACCGCTGGCAGCCGTCTACTAACCGCATGGCACCGGTGACGCTGGAACGACTGACTGAGGGCTCTCTGAACCTGTGCCCATGTGGAGCGGAGCTGCTCTATGTGCTCATCCAGAGCTGGAATCTGTTGCGACTGGAATGAGTCCGGGAGCAAGCATGGCTGGAACCCGTAGTTGATGAGAAACGGGGAGCTCTCAAACGATGAATTAACTGCACAGTTCCTTGCGAACTCTACCCACGGCAACAGGTCTGCCCAATTATCATGATGATCGGTGACAAAACAACGCAGGAACTGTTCTAAGCCCTGATTGGCACGCTCAGTGGCTCCATTGGTCTGGGGATGGCAGGCAGAAGAAAAAGACAGCTGAATGTCCATCTGGTTACAAAATGCTCTCCAAAATCTGGACACAAATTGGCTCCCACTGTCAGACACCAGAACTCTGGGTACCCCATGCAACCAGAACACTTCCTTAGCGAAGACAACAGCCAACTCCTGGGCACAGGGAAGACCAGGAAGAGGCACGAAATGAGCCATCTTAGAGAATCTATCTACCACCATAAGAATGAACGAGTAACCCCTAGACACTGGCAGCTCTCCCAGGAAATCAATGGACACGTGGGACCAAGGGCATTCACCATTAGGCACTGGTTGAAGTAGGCCCACTGGGAGGTGTCTAAGGGTCTTGGCACGAGCTCAGGTGGTACAGGCTGCGGTAAAAGCGTAGCAGTCGGCCCGTAGGGAAGGCCACCAGAAAACTTGTGAGAGAGACCATATTAATTGATCCCTCCCAATATGTCCAGCAGCCTTAGAAGAGTGGTATGTCTCGAGCAACCGGATACGAAATGGCTCATCCACAAAACACTTACCCACTGGGGTTTCTGGGGGTGCCGTAGCCTGGGTAGCCAGAATCTCTTCCCCCAATGGTGAAGTGATACTAGTGCGTAGGGTGGCCAGGATGCGATCAGACTGAATGATGGGTACGGGAACCTCATCCTTCTCCATCTCTGGCCCAAGCTGTCTAGACAGGGCATCGGCCCTAACATTCTTGGAGCCTGGCAAATAGGAAACTACAAAATTAAATGAGATAGGAACAGGGCCCACCTGGCCTGACGAGACGACAATCTTTTAGCCTCTGAGAGATGTTAGGTTTTTGTGGTCAGTAAGAATTAGTACAGGAGTTCTGGTACCTTCAAGCAGGAGGCTCCATTCTTTCAGAGCCAGAATGATAGCCAGGAGTTCTCTGTCACCAATTTCATAATGACTCTGAGCACTGGACAGCTTTTTAGAGAAGAACCCACATGGTCTCAGAGCACCCCCTGCCACTGGATGTTGTGTTAGTACTGCCCCAACCCCTATTTCAGAATCATCAACCTCCAATGTGAATGGAAGGGAGGGGTTAGAGTGCGACAGTACTGGGGCAGATGCAAAAGCAGATTTTAATGTCTGGAAAGCAAGCTCAGCAGCATCAGACCATTGGGAGGGATTAGCGCCCTTGTGCGTAAGGTCAGACAGAGGTGTAACAATGGTAGAGAAGTTATGGATAAACTTCCTGTAATAATTAGTGAACCCAAGAAAACGCTGAATTGCTTTTAACCCCTTGGGTCCTGGCCACTGCAAGACTGCTGCGAGTTTCTCCTGGTCCAAGACAATACCATCCTTAGATATCACGAAACCCAAAAAAGGCACTTTGGACCTATGAAACTTGCACTTCTCCACTTTACAATATAGCTTATTTTTGCGTAAACGAACTAAGACCTCGGACACATCCTTGATGTGTTGGGACAGAGTGGCAGAGTGCATGAGTATGTCATCAAGGTATACCACTACACAGAACTGTAGTAAATCACGGATGATATTGTTAATAAATTCTTGAAATACAGCGGGTGCGTTACAAAGACCAAATGGCATAACTAGGTATTCATAATGCCCAGATCTGGTATTAAATGCCGTTTTCCACTCATCATTATTCTGATCAGGTTATAGGCAGCACGTAGGTCTAATTTCGTAAAAATGGAAGAACCATTTAACCTGTCAAATAGCTCAGTAATGAGTGGTATGGGGTATGCGTTCTTGGACATAAGTTTATTTAATCCCTGGTAATCAATGCAAGGTCTCAACTCGCCACTCCTCTTTTTCACAAAAAAGAACCAGGCACCAGCAGGTGAGGTAGACTTCCGAATAATCCCTCTATTAAGGGCATCCTCAGTGTACTCCCCCATAGCCAGGTTCTCTTCGGACGACAGTGGATACTTGCGACCCCTAGGGGGCACAACCCCAGGGGTCAAATCAATGGCACAATCGTATGCCCTATGTTGGGGTGATGTGCTAGCCTCTCCCTTATTGAAAACAACACTGAATTGATAGTATTCTGCTGGCACAGAGGGAGAGGCACACAAAATCTTAACCGGCTGAGTCACACAATGCTTCATACAGTACTCGGATCAAGACATGATCTCGCAACTCTGCCATACAAACAGGGGATTGTGCAAATGTAACCATGGAAACCCCAGAATGACCGCATGATGAGGAGAATGGATAATCTGAAATTGTTGTTCCTACACATGGAGGGCCCCAATAGACATAGAAATTGGAATAGTCTCCATAGTTATCTGAGCTGGTTCTAGTGGTCTGCCATCAATGGCCTCAATGGCTAAGGGACATTCCCTTCTGACCAATGGAATCTTATGTAACGCAGCAAAAGAATTATCCATGAAATAACTGGCCGTGCCGGAATCAACCAAAGCCAGAACCTCCACAGAGTGTTCTGCCCAGGAAAACACCACCTGGATCGTGGGTTTCTGCATGATCGGGTCTAGGGACTGCTGAACACCACCTAGGGCCTGTCCCCCAAGGTGCCCTAGGTGCGTTAGTTTCCCAGACGCACAGGACAAGTACGTAATAGATGGCCAGCCTTGCCACAGTATAGACATAACCCCTGCCTCCTGCGGTGTCCCCATTCCTCCTTCGTTAATTTGGTGAACCCAAGTTGCATCGGTTCACAGGGTTCCTGTTTACGATCAGGAGGAATGGGAGGTGAGGGTGGGTTAAAAAAACTGCCATGCCCACAGCTTTTAAGCCGTAACCTACGGTCTTTTTCCATAAGTCTCTCACAAATACGAGAATCAATTAAAATGGCATAATCAATATACTCGTCCAGATCACTGGGTAGTTCTCTAGCCACCGTTTCATCCTTAGTATGGTCAGCTAGTCCTTGAGCAAAGGCTGCCACCAACGCCTCATTGTTCCAACCCACCTCTACTGCCAATGTATGGAAATCTATGGCATACTCGACCACAGTACAATTGGCCCACGCCAAGGCTCTGCCCGTTAATAGTGAAATCATGAACCCGACCTTACTGCGGACATTTGGAAAAGCATGAGGGGTTAATTCCAGAAATATCTCCAATTGATTAATAAACCCTCTGCACAAGGTGGGTTCACCATCGTATCTGAGTGGTAATGGGGCAGAAGCCGTTAACCCCTTAACTGAGGCCACAGCTGATACTGATTGACTCTCCGGTGTCAAAACTTGGGGGCCACTGGATTCTGAACTGGTTTATCGAGATGCACCGTGCGCTCAAGAATAGTTTGTATAGCCAGTGCCAACTGGTCCAAACGCTGCTCATGTACATCCATCCTCCAGTGGATGTTCTGTGAATTTCCCTCGCCTTTACTGTCTGAGGTCATGGCCCTTTCATACTGTAACAGTTTGTTTGACACACAGACACAGTGGTTTAGGATAAAACACAGTTTTATTGAAATTACAGTAATAAAATAACCTTCACAGGTCCTGTAGTATATCAGCAGAATAGTACAGACACACGACAGGTTATACACAGGTTATACACAGGTCCAGCATCAACATAAAGTCCACAACAGTCTATACTGACACAGGTCAGGCAGATATGATGGATTCCCAGGAGCAAGGTCTTGCATGGGTTAATGATCTTCAGAGTGTAAACAGTCCCATGTGCAGAGAGGTCTGCATATAGAAAGCTGTAGGACTCGTAATGCCCAAAACCAGATAAGCAGAACTAGCGTGAACTGCCTAGGCAACAATGGGAACAGAGACACATGAGGGACTGCCGTAGCAGTAACGGAGACAACGCACTCTGTAGAAGTATACCGGAGGCAACCAGTGGCTCACCTGCCGGGGCAGTAACGGAGGCAGACACTTGCACTAAGCAGAGGCAGTAATGGAGACTAGGCCCAAGGTAAACTGCTGTAGCTATAACGGAGACAACACTTGCACTCTGCAGACGTATAACTGGAGGCAACCGGTGGCTCACCTGCCGGAGCAGTAACGGAGGCAGACACTTGCACTAAGCAGAGGCAGTAACGGAGACAAGGCCAAAGGTAAACTGACGTAGCAGTAACGGAGACAACACTTGCACTAAGCAGAGGCAGTAACAGAGACTAGGCCCAAGGTCAACTGCTGTAGCAGTAACGGAGACAACACTTGCATTCTGCAGAAGTATAATAGGAGGCACCCGGTGGCTCACTGCCGGAGCAGCAACAGAGGCGGACACTTGCACTTAGCAGAGGCAGTAACGGAGACTGGCCGCTGGTACTCTGCAGGAGGAAATCAGCCCAATTGCCAGACAGTCAGAATGTCTCCTAGGCGACACAGCACTGGAACACCAACCAAGCCGTGTAGAATCACGGACCAGGAACGTCATCCAAGCCGGGTCGGATCACGGAATAGGAACGTCAGGCAAGCCGGGTCAGATCACGGAGCAGGAACGTCAGCCAAGCCGGGTTGAATCACGGAGCAGGAACGTCAGCCAAGCCGGGTCGAATCACGGAGCAGGAACGTCAGAAGAATAGTCAGGCTATCCGGGTCGGTACACAGGGGCAGTTGACAATTTGCAGAGTAGTCAGGAGGGCCAAGTCGGTACACTGGGAATCACTGAGCAGAAATAAGCACTGACACAGGAACACCAAGAAAGGGCACCGGAGGGGTGCCCATAGCCCAGTGTATAAAGGTCATACTGGGCGGGAGTAACACACGGTAGCCAATGGGAGCAAGGCACAGGCTAGACTGATACAAAGAAAAACAAAAAGAGCATAGGCACCGTGATAGGAATCACAGCAGTTTACCCTGACAACAGAGATCCACCAATTCAGGACAGGAATGATGGATATGCTGGGCCAGATGCTGGAAACCAATTGCAGGGAGAACCAGTGGATGGAGGGGGCACAGCAATCCATGAAAGGGTCAACTGCAACAATCTCCCCCTCTAGTGTGACCCCTATACCAACTCCAAGAACGACTAGAGTAATGAGACAGTCGGTGAGGACATCTACCTCTGCAGCCCCTTCCAAAGTCCCCCGTCCCAAAAAAGCCCCATTTGTGATATTTCCCCAAAATAAAGTTGCACTTATTAATCCCATTTATGTCTGTGAATGTTTCTGGTTTCTAACATGCATTGCAAAGACAGGGACCACATGTTATGTGGATAATGTTGTGTAAGGGTGATCTACTACTTGTGTGTTATGACCATGCTAAGCTGTGTTTACATTAGTCGTGTGAGTGACACTGCCCTTGAACATGTGCACTGGGACATGCCAGACCCATACCATTCTGTGAACTGGAAGGATCCACTTGCCATTAAATGTATGGCACACAGCAGCTTCTGCAAGTCAGATAGGTATCACGGTACCTGTGATCTTCTCCCGTGGCTTTACCTGCTTTTCCCCACTTGTGCCGATCACAGCATGTATGGTCGCGGCCTGACTTCCTGTTTGCATACGTGCATCACTACAGCATGCTCGCTATTTTGTAGACACAGCTTAATTGACCTATTATGCTCCGCCTCTCCGGTAGGCCTTATATACTGCCTTCTAACATTGCTTCAGTGCCCTTTCGTGGTGTATCTGAGCATTGCTTGTATTCCTCGTTGTGACCCGTTCTTGGCTGTTGATTCTGATCTGTGTATGACCCTTGGCTTCGTCTGACTACCCGATCTGTGCTTGATTCCTGTCTCCGTCTAACTACCCGATCTGTGTATGACCCCTGGCCTGGCTGACTACCTGCTCCGTGCTAGTACTGTGGCTTCGTCTGACTAACCGTTACGTGTATGACCTTGGGTTTATCTGACTGTGCTTGTGCTTTACCTTGGGCCTGGCTCCCTCTCCGTGCAGGTCCCTGGGCCTGGTCTCTGCCATTGTACTGCTCAGGGTTTTATCTATCCTACAGGCCTTGTATCACTCTGGTCTTAACGAGTGATGTCTTGGTCATCCTAATGTGCCGAGTCTTGTCTTCAGCCTACTAAGATCCTTTGTACCTCTTCCTCATTTGCCTTAGAGTATCAGTCTTTCAGTGAGATATTCAATAAGGTAAAGGCCAGTACATCACCAATGCACAGGGCATATGTCTGTACTATTAATTTGATATCAGGTGCCACACCTCCCAAAGGGCGTACATATCCTCTATCGGTGGAGGAGAATTGAGCTATGGAGGAGTATGTGGCCGACACCCTAGCCAGAGGGATTATAAGTAAATTATCCTCACCTGCTGGTGCAGGATTCTCTTTCGTAAAGAAAAAGGATGGGGAACTAAGACCCTGCATTGACTATAGAGGACTGAATAAACTTATGGTCAAGAATGCTTACCCCATACCTTTGATTACTGAGTTGTTCGACCGTATTAATGGCTCTACGGTTTTCACCAAGCTCGACCTAAGGGTAGCCTATAACCTTGTAAGAATCAATGAGGAAGACTAGTGGAAATCTGTATTTAATACTCGTAGCGGACACTACAAATATTTGGTTATGCCTTTTGGCTTAAGTAATGCTCCAGCGGTATTCCAAGAATTCATTAATGATGTACTAAGAGAACTGCTTGTCACGGCCTCAGATCCCAATGCGGCGGACACGGCACGGAAGCTAGAGTTCGGAGCTGGGGGTCACTGCTAGCGTGCGATGGTGCCATGGGATTGTCTGGTCCAGTAGCTGGGGGGCGCTCTAGAGTGCGATGCTGGGGTGCGTAGTCAGTTGCCAATCTCTCTTGCTGCGGCAGTAGCTGGTTAAAGTTGCTGGCCGCAAAGCCAGATGTCCGACCCCAGTTGAGCCAGGTCCCAGACCAGGATGAGATATTGGCAGACTGAGGAAGAACCAGACAACGGACCCCTAGATGCAGGACTGAACACAGAAGGTGCAGGGACAGGATAGAATAGAGATGTGCCTATACCCAAAGGACTCCAACCACTGACAGGCTGGTTCCATAGATGGGAAGGTGGAATGTCGTAGGATAGCCTAACGGCACACCTTGATGGTAATAGAGGTACCTAGAGATAGTCACAGAGAAGTGACAACCCCAGGAAACCCCTAGCAAGGAAAAGATAAGAGATAGAGAGGGAACAGTGACTCCAGGGACTCCCACATCCAAAGAAAGGGTAAATACCCCAAAATCAGAGCAGGGAGCCTGCGACCCACTGTACCCCCAAGGGCACCAGAGATCAGGAGAGAGGAGCACCCCCACACCCCACTTACCAGAATAGGATCCAAGAGAGTGTCCACCAGCAGCAGGGAGCCTGGAATGATGAGCTGACCCACCTACTAAGGTTCCCTCCTGAAATCCCCACCAGTGGACGGGAAGAAGGAGTACCAACTCCCCTGGTGGCAGAACGCTGCCACAAACAACCCAGCACAACCTCCCAGGCCCAAAATGGGAAGGTGGCTGGGGGACAACTGACCCTTTGGAGAAGCAACCAGTGGGACAGCGGGAGCCTACCCACAGGTCCTGAGCCACGGAGGCCAGAGGCCAAAATTCCCCAAAAATATAAAGGCTGCAACCGGAGCTCGCAAGCAAACTCCGCTAGAGGAAGCAGGACCACTACAGAGGAACTGGAACAGCAGGACACGGTTGCAACAGGAAACAGGACACAGCGGGACCCAGTCGCTAGTGCGGCTCAGCAATCGAGCAGGACTGGATGCCGAGGATGAGAACCCTTACCGGAGACCCGACAAGGGAGAGACAGGAGGCGTACGCCAGAGGAAAGGAGGACTGCCCAGGAACCAGCGGGAGACACAGGCAATCGGAACCGGAATGGAAGACAGACAATAGCGAGGACAGCCTACAGGAGATCGGAACCACCAGCCCGCAGGTAACAACTAATCCTGAATAATCGGGCAATGCTGCTGTAGTCCCACAGTGCTAAAAAGGGGCGCCAGCCAATCGGAGACGTGACACTGCTACAAAGATGTGTAGTAGCCTATGTGGATGATATCCTAATCGAACCTAGCTTCACATCAGGAGGATGTTACATCAGTTTTGTAACTTTTGAGGGAGAACAAGCTGTTCTGTAAGTTGGAAAAGTGTGAATTTCATAAAACTCAAGTGACCTTCTTGTGTTATTTAATTACCTCATCCAGTCTAGCGATAGATCCACAAAAGCTCTCGGCTGTTCTGCAATGGACCCGCCTGGTAGGGTTAAAAGCCATACAGAGATTTTTGGGTTTCACTAACTATTATAGGAAATTTATTAAGAATTTATCACGGTGTCCGTGCTTTCCTGTCACTTTCCTGTCTGTGCTGGAGCTCGTCCATTGGAGGAGGCTGATTGGCCCTCCCAGGGTGTTCCTTTATATTGAGCTTTATGGCACCTGTCAGGTGCCCTTTCGTGGTGTTCCTGTGCCTGCGCTATTTTTGCTGTGATCCTGTATTCCTGTGTACCGACCCGGCTCGTCTGACTACTCTACGTTCCTGCTCCGTGATTGACCCGGTTCTGGCTGACTTCCTGATCCGTGATTGACCCGGCTCTGGCTGACGTTCCTGCTCCGTGACTGACCCGGCTCTGGCTGACTTCCTGCTCCATGATTAATCCGGTTCTGGCTGACGTTCCTACTCCGTGATTGACCCGGTTTTGGCTGACGTTCCTGCTCCGTGATTGACCCGGTTCCGGCTGACGTTCCTGCTCCGTGATCAACCAACTCTGGCTGACGTTCCTTCTCCGTGATCCTTCCAGTTCTGCGTTCCGCTTCTGCCTGGCGACATTCTGAGCCTGCTCGCAGTTAGCACCAATTGATCACACTTTCATTCTCTGTGGCCTCCGTTTCTGAGGCTGTTGGTTTCCTCCGTATACTGAGCCCGAGAGATAACTGCTGAGCTGTGACCGTTGTGTTTGTGCCTGTCTTAACACTTGCTGTGCCGGTTGCCTCCGTGATACCGAGCCTTTGCATACGCCTGCCAAGCTTGTTGCCTCCGTTACTGAGCCTCTTTTACACTGGTTGAGCATTTCCCTGTATACAGAGCCTAGCTATACATTGCAGAGTCGTATATCTGTTTGGTGCCGTTCTCCATTGTATTGTATTGCGCCGCGTGGTGCAAAGGGCATTCCGATACTCTGGCAGTGGAAGCTCCGTGTCAGCACCGGAAGGGTGCTTGGCTCAGGTCCTACTCGCTCACTGTGTATGTGTCCATCCATCCGCACTCGTTTGTGCGTTGGCTCCAATAGTCAGCTTGGGCAGTGCTTCCTCCGTTACAGCACCTTAGGGGTGCTAGGCTCAGGTCCCATTGGCACTCACAGTGTACGCTTCTACCGCACCAGGGGTGCTTCCTATTCTGGCTCCATTGGTTCAGGCAGTATCTCTCCTTGTTGCTCACCCCTGTAGGGGCATTGGCTCTTGTTGCAGTTGGTTACCCAATACCCTTGGGCATCTCCAGACCGAGATCTGGCCGTGATTCAGTTTGGTTGCTCTGCTTGAGCTAGCTGCTACATCACTACTTCTGGGACTGTTGTATACCGGGCGATGGCTAATCACCATCACAGAGACTGACTCCAGCTTGGGTGTTAACCATTTATTGTGTTATGCTATATTTTTCTTGCTCTTGCTATATCAA